>LOEQ01004179.1:48183-63127 GCA_001685075.1 Bramus lutescens | reverse complement strand
CCCCGTAGTTGCCTCAGTCTAAACTCCATCTCCAAGAAAGTCCACCAAAAATGCTCAGGGCTACTCCCACAGGGTATTTATACTGCCCCCCAGAGAACAAACACATGGTTTTCTGGTCTTCTTTTCCCGTCTCATCTCTGGGGGACTGGAGCACCACCTGAGAGCATTGGTATCAATTAAATCTGGGCTTTTTCTAATTTGGTTTAATTTGATCTGGTTTGGATTATTATGTCGGTGGAGAGGTTTAAAATTTTCAATATTCTAGTTTATGGTTAATCAAATTTATCAGGGTATTTTTTCTCCTTGAGCCTTATCACTTCTAGACATATTATAATGTGAGAAGCTAAATTTATGTTTTAAGTATAAGCTTTAGAGAGTTATAAAGTCAAAGCTATAGGTTAAGAGAGATATAAAGTCAAAATGCCTCTAATCTGTAAACCCCATTGCCCAAGGACAGATAACTTCCTGGAATGTTGTTCATATAAGATAACAAACCATGTGTTTTTGGTTCTGTAAACAAAGCTGGTTGTCCCAACTGCACAGGATGTACTGGGTCACATGTAAGCAGGAGGTAAGAAGGCACAAAAGATGTCACTATGTTTGCTTGCTCCCATTGGGGGAAGGTAGAAAGTACATAGCCTTGTGGGTTTTTACTTTATAAGCACCGGAATAGCACAATTCATGGCCACTGTCTGGGAATCCTAGATATGGACCTTGCCAGCATCTATTGTCCTGGCCAGTATTTAATAAAGCTTGGTTCAAATTTGGCTCAAAAACTATAATAGTGATCTTTTTCTCTCTTGGTGGGATTAACAGTAAATATGTTACATAGCATATATATGATAATAACTTCAAACTCAATATAACACCATCTTAGGTTTTTGTTTCTCAGTCTGTGCTTGTATATCTGCTGGGAGACAAAGGATACGCAAAATATGCAGAAAAATAGCCCCTAGTTCTTGCTGTTTCGTTATTTCTTATTCATGCTTCAACTCTTAAAATAGGTCTTTTGTCCCACACGTTCACTTAAGTTTCCCTTGTTAAGGTCAGTGATAACCTTTTTGCTGATAAACACAATAGAGAGTCAGTCCTATCATTATTTGACCTCTTGGCAGCACTCTATAATGCTAACAATTATCTTTCAAGTTTCCTCCCAGGTCTGGCTCGTGTTTCTTGCTCACAGAGAAGACCTTCCCATCTTCATCCCGCTGCACACTCCCTTCATACTCTCACACTTAGCTAAAGTAGATTTCTCTCAAGTTTTAACAACCTTCAAACTTTTGTTACCTTCTTCTGTCCCTGCTATGTCCACCATCCCAATAGAGGCATGCATTTTATCTCATTCTCTGATTTAAAGTTCTTTCACTCTCATTGCTGCTATCCTTTCTATAAGCAGATAGAGAAGAACATGAATTTTACTCACATCTGCTGATTTGTTTACATGGGGCCTATTTTGTTTGCTGACTCTTCCAAATAACAAGGAAAAAACAAATAACAGAAACAAGCAAACAAAAAGAAAGATACCTCAGATGGAGTTGCTAGTCTCCTGTAAATATAAAAGTATCTCCTACCTCAGGAGGTCCACTCATCTCTGAGCCCACCCTTGGTTGATAAATGTGCACTGGGAGAGAATGACAGTTTGTGATTTCTATGTAGGGTATTGCCAGGTGGTTAGCATGCAGGAAGAAGCCAGGTGCTTTACTTGCAAAGCTATAGAGAAAAAATTATAAGTGATGAGCTGGAAATTGATATTTAATCTTTAGTGTTGGTGGTACAGAGACATAGATGAGGATTGTTTTAGCATACGGAATTAAATAGCTGTCAAGACATTCTACAGCTTTAGTGTAGGAAAAGAAAATTCACTTCCAGCAGTTTTCTGGGATTAGAGTAGTTATTGGCCCCAATATTTTTAGTAGAAAATTTTTTATCAACAGAGTCGATGTCTTTGGGGTTCTTAACTTGAATGTGTGGGGCTATTTTTTCCTGGTATGAGGAAGAATGTTAGTATCTGTTATATGTGAAGGTGGGATCAATGTCGAGGATTGCAATCATGAACTCAAGCTGTGGCATGAGGCAAAGAGTATATTCCCATGAAAAAGAATGGGACAAACTATATAGGATTTTTTTTAATTTCTCATTTTCAAACAGGTGAACTTGACAATTCACAGGTGTGTTTCTCACTTTTTTACATCTCTGATTGATACCATATGCTCTCTGACATGTTCTACATCACAGCATACCTTAGAAACATGTTAGCATTTAAGTAAGCAAGCTTATGTCCTTACAGCATAATATCTACTAGTACAAAAATGTCTTTCCCAACTTTAGAACTTGGCACACATCGTTTTTCTTTGGGTTATGATGGCTCAGAAGAAAACAAGGAATAGGAGATGAAATTAGAGGTATTATTTTACAATGGTAGAATATTTACTTAGATGTTTTTCTTCAGAAAAATATTTATTCAATTTTAGCCATTCTTATTTCTCTCTCTGAGAAAGTAGCAAGCATTTGAATGTGCAAAAAATGTGAAAAAGTTTTTGACATTTTTTTTCTTAATCTTTGTGTCAAAGGTTGCCATAAATTCTTACTCTTTGTTTCCTGGGATTTCTAACTCTTTTTTCCCCCAAAGAATGATACCTCTCTTCCTAACGAACTCTCTATATAATAGATATTAGATAATAGATAATAATATCTAAGGATATTACCAAACAGAAAATAACTAGCAAAGTCTTTGCTCACATAACTAGATACATGTGACCAAAGTTGCGAAGCATCTCCTGAAGGCTCTTCAGAACTGAATCTGTCCAATTTCTTAATTACATTCCTTAAAAATACTGAACTAACATGGACAATGGGATCCAGAGTCACTAAGCATGCCTGTTTAGGCAATGATTTTTGTCTCATCTCTTCCCAACCTGTATGGGAGTGGTTAACAAGTAGCTACAGTGGGACTGATCTATTTTCTTTCCCTCCTCTCCACTTACAAGAAGGACATGAACTAGCAATTACGTGACACGGTCTCAGAAGCAGAAGATGGGTGAGAAGAAGAGCACATGTCCAGATTCATTTGAGACAACACAGACTGTCTTGAGTGACAGGCATTAGTCTGCAGTTCTATTGGGAGAGTATGAGGACATAACTCTAAGTAACAAACACCATGTGTTGGTTTTGTTGCAGGTGGAGATAGTTTTCAGTATGTCCAGATATCCTTAGGCTCAAGACTGGAACCCGCAATGTAAGAGACAGTTGAATCCTCATGTAGCCATTTATTTCAGTCCCCAATTAAGGAACAAGTGATTATGCTACCTTTGCACGGTCAGGATTCCATGGCCGTTTAATGTGAGTCACTGGGCAGGCAATGCCTCTAATACTTTTTATGCTAGAGGTGATGTTTTTGGTAAATAGGCAGGATTCTTGTTTGCCGAGTTCCTTTGACTTCTTTTAATCTTTCCTTATGGCATGCCTGTGTTGGATTAACCTTTTAAAAACAAGTGAGTTTTATTAGTAGTATTTACATCTGGGATTGTTGACTAACAGTGGTCATCCAGGTTGTTATAGGTTTGTGCTTCAAAAACAGTGTTCTTGTTACTCATGTTAGCAGTATTTCATCTATATAATTATAGATTAACCAAATTAGTATTTATAGGAAGTCATTATGATTTGTGGAATTTAGATGATGTAGTATTGAGCTTTAATGCTTTCTTTATTGGTGGCTGCCTTTAAGCCAACAATGGTCTGAAGTTTAAGTTTATTCACTATAAAAGGTTGTTTCCATTCCTGAAGAGCTGTCCTTCTTGAGGCTAAAATTTAAGTTTACATTTTGATTTTGAGTTCTTAAAGTTGAACTGAAATTCTTTATTGGGTGTGGTATAAAACATCTGGATTGTAACTGCACCGTCTTATGCAAACATCTTCTATGCCTACACTTCAGACAGTTCTAAAGGTTGCACTCACAGTCTATCTCATATCTCATAGCAGCCGATGAAATTCCTGTATCTGGCATTGTCTGGCCAGAACCCTTAGGTCCAACAGAGAATATTTTCCAGTACATTCATATAAACCCCCAAACAGTCTGCAACTGAATTTAAATAATGAATTGTGCTTTGAGTCTCATTTCTCTAAGATACATATTTTAATTAGCCAAGATGCTCATTTATGAAATAAAAGATGTTTTATGTAAACATCTTTAAAGTGACTTTTAACCTCTTGGTTGTATTATCACATTTCTTCCTGAACACATTTGATCTCTAAGTCAAGTCTTGCCAAAAGTGAGGTCTGCAATATGTCAAAATACTCTGTTACAGTGTTCAGGGTATTACTGACCTGATTACTAGGAACAGACAGAATGCTGGGAATTGTGCGTATAGCTGGACTCTTTCATGACATTTGTCGTCTATCTCTTTAAAGAATATAGGTTGTAGGATAAATGAAATGACATGGCAATGAAACATAACCCTCTGCTAACGTCATGAAATAATGAATGCTCACAGACAGGAGTGAGGAGAAAATTGAGACTCTTAGTAAATCCATGTATCCATTAATCTTATATTCTTTCACTCCAATTAAATGTCATATCCTTTCAATCTCCTTGGAAGACACTATTTCTCAGTGGCATAAATAATTAATGAGAGAAGATAAAAAACCCTTAGTGGACAAGTGGGTTCTGAAGTTTGTGCCGTGTGTGTACATGGGGTAGGTACAAAAATAAAATAAATGAAATATATGTTTCAGAACATAATCATCTCCAGCTCCAGATTAGTTGGGTATTTACTATCTTCAAATGTTTGCCATGGTAACTACCTCCACCCAAGTAATTTTATTGATTTCTCGTAATGACTTGGTGTGGTACTCTTACTGCCCTGCTTCAGAAAGAAAGAAAGAAAAAAGAACTTAGAAAGAATGGGGATGTGTTCCAAAATAGTACTCATCCAGTATGGGGTGGATAAGCATTCATAAATTTAAATTTGCATTTTTCTTTCTGCTCCCTTCCTGACAACTTGCACCCTCTAAGTGATCAGCGGGAAGTTGGGACCTCACAATGAAGGGCTGTAGAACAGTGGTCCTCAGCCTTCCTAAACTGTGATCCTTTAATGCAGTTCCTCATATTGCGGTGACTCCCAACCATAAAATGATTTCGTTGCTACTTCAGGACTGTAATTTTGCTGCTGTTATAAATCATAATCTGATACGCAGTATATCCGATATTACACTCCCAAAGTGGTCATGACCCACAGGTTGGGAACCATTGCTGAAAACACTTATAAACTGCATCTAAAGTTAAAGTCTGGAGAGAGTACTTACTAGAGACCACTGTCTGAAAGAGTTAAGTCTTGGTAAACAGATGAAAAAAGGCTGTGTTCTTCCTCCTGGTACCCACTCCTTAATCAACTAGCTTTCATTTTTCCCGACCCTCCTTCTTTACCTGTCTCTTTTTTCCTCCTTTCCCTCTCCCCTTACAATCATTTATTCTTACGTCCCACTTCCTTCCTTCTCCCTCTCTTTTTCTACCCTCTCCCTTTCTCTATCCATCCCTTCATTGCTTCTCCTTTTTTTATTCTTCTTTAATTCTTTTTGCAGCATTTGTAAGTATATGTTTAAAATCTTCTTTTGTCAGGCAGGACATTCATTTAGGGACAATAGGAGCAGGAGGAGTTCATATCAGGGATAGTGAAGAAGCTCTTGCCTATCTTGGGTCTAAAGACTTCTTTCCTATTTTGTCGTCTCAGGACTCTGCCGTTCAGCCTCGGTGAGTAAAGAACACCTGAGCATTAGGACATGAGCTGTAATAACAACTGCACATTTTTCCGGTTCATATCCTGTGTCGAATCTCATGGGAATCTGATTGAAGCAGTGCAGATGAGGGTGAGGCGTCCTGACTGAACAAAAGGAGATTGCACATCTGCCAGAGCCCACAGTAGGAAACCTTGACAGCTGGAAACTACCTGCCTCAAACTGCAATGTTGACAGTGTGTTTGAACAAAAAGCGGTAAATGTAAAGGATGCACTGGCTGTGTTTAGACTCTATAGTTGGTGTTTTATTTTAAAAATAAAAGCTATTTGAGAAACAATTCAAGACAGGAAATTATTAATGGATTCAGAATAAGTATTATATATATATATATATGACTATAGGATACTTTTACTGTTTTGATATGTATTATCTAAACAATATATGTCTCAAAATATCAAGATAATATATAAGGGCAATATTATATATAATTATTGCAGATGTTATAAAATATAATTTTAAAATATTAAAATATCATTGTATAATTATATATACTTGTGTATTATAATATATATCATTAGATAAATAAATATATAGGCAATATCTAAACTGTGAAAGTTTATATAAATAGATGATGATGGAAAGATAGATATTTCTTGTTTGGAATATATATTGCATATAATACATAATCTGGATAGGTAGTAGGGTAAACTGTTTTCTGAGTATGACAAATATTTAGCTTACTATGTAGCTAAACATATATGTTAGTACATACACACAGAGATGTCTCATTGACTGGCCAAAGTAAAGAACTCTATTTTTAATACACAAGATTTTTATTAAAAATTTTCTCCAGGAGTTAGAATTATTAGACAGTCTCAAATAACCTAAAGCTATTCCTAGATTGCTTATTGATTCTTTATGGTTCATCTCCTGTTATTTTTATTCTTCTCATCTTTTACTCTTTTCCGAATCAGAAAACTGTGGCCAGTACTTTAATTATATATAAAGAATTTGAAAGCTTTATTAAAGCTCCAGGACACTGGATAAGTATCCATACACCAAGCTGTCACTTATAAAAAAGCAAAAAGCGTCTTGCTTAGGTCATTCTTGTTACACCCTCTGGGTCCACAGAAATTTCTGAGTCCTTTGATACTCTGTCTTTTTTTTTTCTCCTAGAGGATGCATGAATAATGTCAAGTTTTATCTATGATTTTACTCCATAAACTCTGAAATCACAATAAAAAACATGTAATTAATGGGAAAGTAAAGCAACAATCATTCTGTGCAAAATACCAAAAGCCTGTCCCTGCAGCACACCTAGCTGAGGTCAAATTTGCATAGTACCAGAACCAAACTGATGCTTGCACGAGGCTTGCAAGAATAGAAGGTTTTTGAATCGAAGAGGCCTTTAAAAACAAAATCCAGAAAACCAGCAAGGTGTTCCCTGTGAACCAACAAAGCTGTGTACTTTCTAACAGTGCCAGCTGAATTTTCTAATCATCAGGGAATAGTTTTTAAGACGTTTTAGTCACTTGGTTTTTAATGCATTGATCAGACCATAAATGAAATGACTGTCATTTCTTTGTCTTTGCATCCCTCTACAGTGAACATGGTACTAATTGTGTGTGTATGTATGTGTGTGTGTGTGTGTGTGTGTGTGTGTGTAATTTTTTTTCCTGATGCTCTCGGTGGTCCAGAGAATTTAAATAATTTTCCAATTGCTGAATGTGTTAGTATGTCTGACTGACACAATTTTAGCTTCTGAGTTCAAACACTTTTGCTTAGTATATGGAAAACATTTAGCTGCTCCTGAAGTATTTTATCTTCTTTTTTCAACTGCGCTCTAAACAGTATCAGATTTAAAAATACGAGATGACACTTAGTTTCACTTTCATAATCTGAGGGACCCTATCTAAAACCGCTCTCTTTTTTGGTTTAGATTCTTTTTAAAGAATCTGTGAAAGTGATGTCTGAACTTCCTGAGATATACAAAGAATGATAGCACCAGTTCACCTGAGGATACAGAGGAAATCTGCTGAATTCTGTGGGCTGGGTTTTACAGGTATAGCATGTAAAGCTTGGGAAAGTTTAAGCCATTTACTAAAAGTCACATGCCAGGCAGCAATAGAGCTTTGATTCCAGCTAGGCTGGCTGTCTCCATGACTCACATACTGTGTACAGCTGCAGCAGCTTAGGCATATCTGCCTGGGGGTTGATGTGAGTTTCGGTTTAGTTAAGTGGAAACAACATAGACAATGGTAACATGAGTCATAAATGAAAGTGGAATTGATTCCTAATTGCTAATATAAATAGAAGAAAAGGATACTCCAGATTTTATAGATTTCTAGAAAAAATCTAACTTCATGATCATAATAGAAATATTAAAAAGAGGAATTATAGATCAATCCCACAATTCAGGAATGTCATTTTAAAATAAAATTAATTGTGACTTTAGAGATATTTTGTCTCTTATTTTCCCATCTCCTCTGTAGTTTGTCTGAGATGACCTCTGGACAGGCAAGCATTAGGGAAGTATCTGAAATCGCTTCCATTTTGACAAAAAATCAATGGCTTGTTGGCAACAATGCATTTCTATGTAGGCTTCAACCCACTTTCTGATTTTTCCACCCCCTTCTCCTTTCATATTCATGCCTGGCCTTATCATATTTTATGCATTTGTTGCCTAATTCTGACAAGAGAGTTAGAAGAATCTGCAAGACTCATATAGCAACCAAGATAAATTCAACCTGCCCCTGAAACTCTTAGGGCTGAAAAGTCATGGGCTCCGTATATGTACTGGAACTTGTATGTATGTTTTTAGGGCTGATTATGTGGTATTGGAAAAACAATTAGTATACTTTTCCCTTTAACTGAACAGGTTATATTTAGAAATGTATATGCATATATGCATACAACAATAATTAATTTAAAAAGATGCCTCGAAAGAGAGCAAATAAAAATATATAGGATGGTTTAGAGAAAAATAGAAGCAAATGATGAAATTGTAATATGAAAATTGAAAGAAAAAATATTGAGAACAATTAAAGAAAAATAAATAGACACATGGCAAACTTTTTTTGACACTACTCGTGCCTAACAAGCAGGACCCAATGAAAACTATGCATTATTCGACACTTGGACAGCAGTGTATTCTATTGGCATCTTTGAATGACAGGAGCTCTGTTATGATTTCTTTTAGGTCTTAATATTATACTGTTCTGCATTATAATATTTTGAAGATATACGTTGATGACTTGTCTATCAAATTCTTGAGCATCTAGTTGTATTTCAGTGTCTTAATCCCTTTGAGGTACTATGCCAATAATATCATATACTGAGTGAATTGTAAACTACAGAGATGCATTTCTCATCATTCTGGGGTCTGGGAGATCCAAAATCAAGACATTAGCAAATACCCTTCTTGGTTCCATTCCTAGAATGGTGCTATCTTATGTCCTCAAACAATGAAATGGACAAGGTGGATCTCTCGGGCTCCTTTCATGAACTCACATCTACAATGGCTGCATGCCATGACCTAATAACTTCCTTTGTTAGCTGTCTTTTGATAACAAAATTACCTATAAAATAAGTTTAAAAGGAAATCGTATTGTTTTTTGCTTCACAGAAAGGTGTTTTGGCCCATGATCAGTTTGTATCATTGTCTTTAGACCCATGATTATCCAGAATGTCATGGCAGAATGTCATGGTCAAGCTAGAGTATTTACCTCACATTGCATACTACTCAAAGAGAGAACAGTTCACAATCTAAAACCACTTACATAGCCATAGCCTCAGTGACCAAGTTTCCTACTATTGGGTCTAATCTCTTAAGGTTCCCACTGTCTCCCAGTAGTGCTGTAGGCTGGTAATCAAGCCTTTAATACATTAGCCTTTGGACAGATTATAGATTAAACTGTAGTCCATCCTAAAGCTCACCTTCAAATATAATCACGTTGAGGACTAGAAATTTGATATAGGAACTATATATAGAGAGAGTAAGTGGAGTCAAAGAGACACCATGTAGCTGCAGAAAGAGACAGACACTGAAAACTTAGTGATAGGCCACAGCCTTGTGGTGATATGTAGATTAATAGAAATGAGTTAATTTACGATGTAAGAGTTAGTTAATAAGAATCCTGAGCTAATAGGTCAAACAACGTTGCAACTAATATAGTTTCTTTGTGATTATTCAGGTCTGGGCATCCAGGAAATGAATGACAAGTTTCCATTTACATAATGGCATTAACATGGACCAACTACATCCGCATGAAAACTGAGAGAGTTTGGAAAGGAATTCTAGACATAAAGGAACAGAGTTAAGCATCACTTCTTGGTAGCAACATTTTCTCGGGTAGACTCTTCTTGCTAGAGGCATGCAGAGGCATGATTCCTTTAAGAGAAATCGTTCTGATTCAACATTAGCAGCAAAAACTATGTGGCTTTTTTAAGAGATAGCTTCCTGTTTCATTCTGGAAGCACTAACTTTGGCTTTTTCAGGAGGTCCTGCAATTAGATGGGGTTTGTGCACAGCATGCTTCTAGTTGCTTAATGGTGACATAGATCTGCTATGTCCCTGGAGCTGGGACAGTGAACATACCATGTTGAACAGGGTGGAGCCAACAGGCAGGGCTGCATAGTTGGTCCTAGCCATGCCTGCTTAGCATTAAAAAAAAAAAAGGGTGAGCACTCCTGGTCAGAAAATGATTATAGATATGCAACAAAGACATATTCAGATAAAAATGAACCTCTAAATGGGTCATAGTATGTTTAAAAAATATACATAGGCTTGGGAAAGAGAAGAAAAAAGAGTATAGACAGTTATAATATAAATGAGTACAGC
Source organism: Bramus lutescens (assembly GCA_001685075.1). Lineage (NCBI taxonomy): Eukaryota > Metazoa > Chordata > Mammalia > Rodentia > Cricetidae > Bramus > Bramus lutescens. The sequence continues at coordinate 52,556 of LOEQ01004179.1, read as the reverse complement.
CAGTCATAGATTAAAGGAGTAAAGAGAATAAAAAATAAGCCACATAAAGATGAAATATACACCAAGAGTCTAGATTATGTATATTCTTGTGTTTTCTTTGAATTTTTTAACTGCAGAGAGATCTTTGATTCTGGTGGCTGCTAAGTTAAACCAACATAAATGTATTTTGACTTCAAAGTTTGGGTTTAAGTACATGTTACTTTATAAAAGAGGTTCTGCTTTTGTTTCTACAAAAGATGAGACTCTCTGGATTTCTTTCAGACTAATGTGGTTTGATTGAACAAGACCCCCTGAAAGGTCTCCATAAACCCTAAAAATACTTCATCTAACAAACAACAGGAAGCAGTTTGAAGAAAATTACACCCAAATTCCCAAATATTGTTTATGAATGTTTGTTTTTTATTTAAAGGGGGATATAATATAGAGGTGAATACTTTGTGGTGGTGTGGATCTTGGTCTATTTATACAAATTTAAGGTTGATTTTGTTATACTGAGTATATTATTTCTGTTCCTGTTTAAGGTATTGTGTTTGTGCAGCTCACTTAAAATGTAATGTATAATTAGGAAATACAGATTAATAGTCATCTGTAATAATCAAATTGTAAATATGTTAGGTTTTCTAAGTATATGAAGATATATTTCAGTTAGATAGATCATCTTTGACACTTAAAGAACTACAGAATATGGCATTTAAAATCTTTTAAGAACTCAGACTTTCTCAACAGTGAGACATTTCTGCTTCTGGAATCACCAGTTACTTCAGAGAGGTTGATGAGCATTGCAGAAACTCATTATGGAATTTTCCTTCAATGTGATTAAGCTAGCCATTTGGGCAAGAAACTGCTCTTGCCTGGATTGTTTGATGGTATGCTGAATGAACTGGACATACAGAACCCACAGAAAAGTGACTACTGAACTTTCCAAAAGATGTGATGGTCCTTCAGGGTTCCTATTTCACAGAAGAAACTGTCAGGCATTCTACAGGACACAGAAGACAGCGACTAATGAACTTTGACAGTAGAAGGTAGAACAAACTTTCAAATTTTCTGCTTCACTGAAATGTCTACCAGATACTATGGGCTTGTAGGCTGACAATAGTTGCCCCAACATTACAGAAGAACTTCGGGTGATTGTACAGGCAGCAAGCTGCCCTTAACAGTTCTAGAACTTTGAAAGTTGCTTACAATGCACTTCCTGTTTCTCAGGTAATACTGTTTCCTTCTTGGGTCTTTAAAGAGTTAAAGACAGATAGTTAGGATAGTTTTCCTTAATTATAATAAAAGATAAATTAAATATAAAACTTTAGATTCACAAAGATAGAATAAATGATATAGCATTTTCCTTAATTTGCCAAATGTAAATGGACTAAATATTGTAACTGTTATTCTTGTTTGATAATGATTTTGTATATGTAATTTTACTATGTTAAAGTTAAAATATTTCTTTTTATTTAGACAGAAAAGGGGAGATGATGTAGGATTCTCCTTTGTATGTTATGAATATGTTGTATTACCATTTATTAATAAAAAAGGTGTTTGGGCCTATAATAGGGCAGAATATATCCAGGCTGGAAGAGCTATATAAAGAGAGTAGTAAGAATCAATGGGACACCATGTAGCTGCTGAAGGAGACAGACAATGGTACCTTAGTGGTAGACCACAGCCTCATGGTGATACATAGACTAATAGAAATGGGTTAATTCAGGATATGAGAGTTACTTAATAAGAAGCCTGAGCTAATAGGCCAAACAGTGTTGTAACTAATATAGTTCCTGTGTGATTTTTTTCAGGTTTGGGAGGACAGGAAACAAACAAGCAGCCTCCATTTACATAAACATCTACATCATAACCTGACTCCTAGCCTAGGCAGTGTGCTTCTGCCACCATAAATAGGGTATAAATCCCAAGTAAGTAATTTGGGTCAGAAAAGTAGTTATTTTTAGGTGTGTATGTTTAGAATTTAGAAATTGTGGGTCTTTAGTTTTGGGGCATGAAAAGGATCCAAAGCAAGCACTACAACAAAAAGATTGAAAATTTCCACATTAAATCAGAAATCTATAGCTTCTAAAGTCTGGGATAAATCAGTGAATAAAAATATCTACTATAAGAGTCAATTCTGTAAATAAAATTTTAAAAGCCTTCCTTTTCTTTTATTATTAAAAATAGATTCTTCTCTTATTTTCACCACAGTTTTCCCTCCCTCCACTCCTCCAAACTCCCCTTTCCCTCAGATCCACTCTTGCTCTGTCTCCCTTCAGAAAAGAGCAAGCATGCCTCAAAAAGATAACAAGCAAATTCTCCAAAATGAAATACAGACAAGGCCAAAGCCCTCAGACCTAGGCTGAACAAAGTAACCCAACAAAAAAAGTTCCAAACGTAGTAGATTTTTTTCTCATTCTGTAGACTGCCTCTTTGTCCTGTTAGTGTTGTTCTTTGCCTTACAGAAGCTTTTCGGTTTTGTGAGGTCCCAATTATTAACTGTTGATCTTAGTTCCTACACTATCAATGGTTTTTTTCAGAAAGATGTCTCTTGTGACAGTGTATTCAAGGCTCTCCCCATTTTCTCTACTTTCTCTTCTATCAAGTTCTGTGTGTCTGGGTTTATGTTTGATTCATTTGTACTTAAATTTCGTGTATTATATTAACATATAACTAATTGCATTTTTCTATATGCTGCCATCCACTTATACCAGAACCATTTGCTGAAGATGCTCTCATTTTTTCCACATGTATTTCTGGCTTCTTTGTTCAAAGTCAGGTGTCCATAGGTGTGTACATTTATGTCTGACTTTTTGACTCAAATCTCTTAATGATTTTCTATAACAAGTCAGGAACACAGAGTTAATTGTGGCTTCCTACCCAATATATTGGATATCACACCTGCTACAGCTGCCAAAGATGTACTTTGCCCAGCTTTCTTGTCACCTGAGTAGGACATGGAACAGATGTAGCAGCAGAGACATGAGACTTAGACATGGAGCCAAACAGACTCAGTCAATACCTTTAAACTGAGCATTTCTGAAATGTTTCCTATATTGGACTCCTTGGAGAGTAACAATGGAAAAGAGAATAATTTATAAATATGAAACAGATACTCAAATGTCTTCTAGGATTGAAGCCATTTTGTAACCAGAATTTTCAAACTTTCTCTTTTCTTTACTCTGACCTGTCTAGCTTTTGGAAAGTGTGTTAGAGTTTAAGTACCATGAAGGCAATATACCATTGACTTTGTGGCTTTGGAGGGAAATAAGCAGTTTCCTGGGTTCACTGTTCTTTGGAGAACGTGACGAATGTTTTCAGAGCTAAGATATAAAGGAAGACTATATCATTAACAAAAATGACATGATGTCCACACCTATGAAGTACATATTTACAGTTCTTTCCTGGGATTGTTTTTCCTGTTGATCTTATTTATCATACAAATATTCTGAAAATAATCTATGACTGATTAAAATAAAAGGAAAAAATTTTCTCAGTTTAGTTACACTGGGAATATCTTAGTGATTTCTTAGAGACATTGTACATGCAGATAGTGTCAATTAAAGTGCATACAAAATAATGTCTTAGGAGTCATCTAAAAATAATGGCACAAATAAACAATTACAAGGATTTCTTATGTGAAATTATTTTCTTAAACATTTATACTGGTGACTTTTTTTTTTTATTCTGGTGGTACATGCATTGCATCTTAAACAGTCTCTGTTGTTTAATGCCTGGATTCTGGCTTTTCCTCTTACTAAAACCACCATAACCAGTGAGTTTATAAATGTAATTGTTTCCTTCTTTGAAGCACAATATAACACAGAAATGATTCTTACCTAATGGAATTTACATTTTAGTTAAGATAGGTAAGTAATGAAATAGGTGGATGGCAGTTGTGCAGCAATGAGAATGATGAATTCCTTGTGGGGCAGAATGGTTTATATTATGCGTTATTCATCAACATATACAAAGTGATGCATGAATACATACTTACACCCACACATGTACACTTGTATTCCAATAACTTCCAGTATTATGTATAACCATAAGCTAATGTGAACAAAGGTCATGTACAGGGCTAAAAATAAGAACCATATGATGAAAGGCCCATCTCCCATCTTAAAAGCCGAGTTTTGATTATGTTGCCAATGGACATATTGGAAGATGTTAAGCAGAGGAAAGATGCACCACTATTTTGACTAGGATTCTGTTTCCACCGATCTTGAGGAAGAGAGATCCTAAGTTACCAATTGTTGTTAGGCCTGCAATAATGCTAATAAACCAGAGAAGTAAAACAGGTCTTACAAAGAAGCAAGAAAATATAAAATGCGCACACACACTGAGAAGGTGGGGCTGATCTAATGGGAGCTCACCAAGGCCAGCTGGACTGG
>LOEQ01004179.1:36901-48147 GCA_001685075.1 Bramus lutescens | reverse complement strand
AGGGGGAGGGAAATGGGAGGAGAGGACGAGGTAGAAATTTTTAATAAAAATGTTTAAAAATGAAACACAAACAATTTCAGTGTTCAGTGGAATGCCCTTCTGGTACTATACTAAGTCTCTGTTTTATTATTTTCACTAGCATTTTCATTCTCTTTACTTATTTTTCTAATTCCGATGTCCCTACCTTGGTAAGTGGTATACTTGTCAAAACTGGTCTCTGATATAGGATAATCCATTTGGCAAAGAAACCTCTGTCAGTGGCCACATTCCTAAAGAAAATGGCTCTCCCTTTCTCAGAAATCATGGCCAGTCTCTAGCTACATTAATGGGTTGTCCTCTGAAACTCATTTCCATAAATGTTGCACTCTTATAAATGAGTGGATGATATAAAAACTTTCATATTGTAAAAACCACTATAGACAACTTCTACACATTTTACAAAAAATAATTTGTAGCTGGTCTACAAAAATATAAAATGGAAGAAAGAAAGCATATTTAACAAATTGGTGCTGGCATAACTGGATATCAACATGTGGAAGAATGAAAATACATCCATATCTATCACCATGCACAAAACTCAAGTCTAAATGGATCAAAGACCTCAACATAAAGTCAGCCAGACTGAACCTCATAGATGAGAAAGTGGAAGTACACTTACAAACACTGTTTTATGTGCTTGTGGGCCTGGCAAAGAACAAGAAATTAAAGATTTATATCTATGTATGAAGCTTGTAAATACTTGATGAATTATGACATCAATAAGAGATTTGTAGAATGAGTCAGGGTCAGTAACAGAGGGCTGGAAAAAGAGGACAGTAACAAAGATGGTAAAAGAAATGACAAATCAATGGCAAAGTTCTAACCCGATAACAGCAGGGCAATAACATCTAGCTCATCAATATTGCTTACTAAATTTACTAAATTGTTTAAACTTAGAAAAATCTCTGCAAGGTTTGTTTATGGTGTTCTTTGTGGATTCAGTCAATTCTTAACAATTTGTGTGATATTTTTGTAACGCAGAGCTAATAATCCACCGTATAATTCATACATTTCCTATATCATTCTTCCTAGCCTGCTTTTATGTTTTAAAGTCTTCAATTTTATTTATCAAGCATGTACTGAATTGTATGTATTTTCATCACTGAAAATGATACATTTGAGCAAAAAGTAGATGAAGGCATTGTTCAAACCACAATTATCTATAGAATCATTACAGTCTGAGGATGTAGTGATCACTAAGGTACTAAGGATGGACCTCACTTAATGCTCAATGAGACAACAAAAGTCAGCTGAACTGGAACGTGGTAATTTGGGTTACAAGAAGCCGACACAGGAATGAAAAACTATGTAAAACTTTTGAGCCTTTACTCTGAAACAAGAAATCACTACATTGGTAATGGACATAAAAAAGTGGCATGATCTCACATATTTTAACAAAGTGACTTTGGTATACAGAGGTAAAAAGAGGCCAAGATGGGTGGGTGAAGGAAGGAGTTAGTAAAAACTGACTGCAGGTGATCAGCCATCTTGGTGTCGATGGTGATGCCAGCACTAATGATATCACAAAAGATGATACGAAATGATCAGAGTAAATCTATAATTTAGTGGCTTATACAAAGGAAGGGACAGGGAATTGCTTCAATATTTGGATATTAGATGAGTAGTAAGATTCATTTATATCACTGTAGATGGAGCTACAGAGATAAATCAACTTGAGGAATGCAAATTGGAGATATGTGTTTGATGTCACATATGGAAAACTCAAGTAGCATCACAGATACATAATATGGAGTCAAAGTCTGAGAACTATAATAAAGGCTGTGCTATACAATGCAATGGTCACTGACTGTATGCACCAGCATATCCAAAGTGCTCAGGACTTCCATGTGCACTGGTTAGTACAAGGAGAGATATTTCTGTTGCAGAGACCAGTTCTTATGGACAACACTAACCCAGATGATATTTTAATTGATTGCTTTCAAAATCACCAAAGTAGTAATGAAAGAGATAGAGAACAGGCTGACTCTAGGGTCATCCAATAGTCATTGATTATATAGATGAACAGGACAAAAGGAAACATACTAGACAAAGACAAAGGCAGTGGTGGGAAATTGAGACTATCTGGTGAAAGCTAACTACTCCATCCCCATAATGAACCTGGGAGGCTTAGATCATTCCCTATCTCATCAAAATGAAGAAACTGGGAACAAGAGAATGAAACTTGTCTTCTATTACACAACTGATATTGAAACAAAATATAAGCATCTTCCTTTGGAATGTTCTTCTGTCTTTTTCTAAGGGAGGGGAAGAGAAATCCCAAAATGCTGCAGCTTGTAATAGAGATGGGGCCAATGGATTCTGCTAGGGACTGTCTACTAAAGCCCTGCTGAGGTCCAGAGACCTGAGAATTCCCCCATTGTGACAGTCTAGCAATGGGCATAAGCTGATGGCTAGAATTTTAATGAAAAATGCATTAAATTCTTCTTTTTCAAGATGATATTTGGACTTTTATAAATATATTGGATGATAATATCATTTGCTCATTTTCAAAGACAAAGTAATTATGAATGTATAATAAAAAGAAATTCTCTACTCTTTGGAATTAGACCAAAATAAATCTTACTAAAATAATATCATTGGATGCGCTAGCTCTCTAATATTTATCTCACTCATCTTGGGGTTTTTTGATATAACTTTGGAAACAAAAATCAAGTTGCAATCTTGGTTCTACATTATCTACTGCTTGAATTTGTGGAAGTTAATTAAAAATTCTGTGCATCATTATCCTAATCTCTACAGTGAAAGTGTCTTAATCTGTGTTCTATCATTAGGAAGAGACACCATAACCATGGCAACTTTTACAAAGGAAAACATTTAGTTTGCACTTGTTTACAGTTTCAGGGGGTTAGTTCATTCTCAGAATGGCAGGAAGAATAGTGGCACTCGGGCAGACATGGTGAGGAAGAAGTAACAGAGAGTTATTGTTGCAATATTTTGTTTGTGTACTGACGAAAAAAGTTTGCCTGAAAAATCAGAGGATTAACCATAGGGGTCTTGAGGTCTGTACAGACAGGAGACAGGAAGTGATATAGTTGGGTGGAGAGAGGAAGTGATAAGGCAGGGTGCAGACAGGAACTCATCCCTTTTCAGTCTGAGGAGTCGGAGAGGTAAGAGGTGACTGTGGCTGGTTCGTTACTTCTCTGATCTTTCAGTTTTTGCCCCCATATCTGATTCCAGGTTTTTTTGTTGTTTTTTTGTAGCTTCAAGTTCTGCATCACGATCCAGAGGCAGCAACAAGAGAAAGAGACTCTGGACCTGCAGTGGGTTTTCTAAAACATCCAAGCACACCCTGGTGACTTAATTCCGCCACCAACAAGGACACACTTCTTAATCCTGTCAAATAGTGCCACTTCCCTTCTATCAATAATTCAAAGACATGAGCCTATGGAGCTGACTCTCATTCAGACCACCACAGGAATAAACTTATTTATCCTAAGACATTATATATATATATATATGTGTGTGTGTGTGTGTGTGTGTGTATTTGTGTGTTATGAAATATACACATATACATACATCACATATGAAGTATATACCTAATAACTGCTATTTTCCATTTTAAAAAGTTCAAATTTCAGTTATTTCCTTGACTAATTTTTTCTTGCTTGATGAGAAGTAGAGGCATGTATTCTCAACAATTTAAAAAAGTAGAGTAGACTAATGTAACACTTCATTAGACTAAAAAAAGAAATGCTGGTCTTCTGCAAAACTTTTTGTATTTAGTTCATAGAAAAATTAAAAAAGAGAAACACCAGCTCAATCATATTCTGCACTCATATGGCATGAATGACAGCTTCATTTTCCCTTTATTGAGATTTGAAAGGATGTGAAGTAAAATATCATTCTACTGTTTTGATTTCAAGTGACTGTGATGAGCATATTGTGTCTTATGAGTTTTGAATTTTCTAATTACTTTCTTATTTGCCTTTCTTTGTAGCATGCATATTTCCATTTATTCCACATGGCTTTTTCTTTGCAGCCTTATTACCTAGGGATGATGGGAGAGAAAACATGCCAAGAAGTCTAGACATTGAACACTCAGGGTATTCACCCAGAGACAGTTCAGCATTCCAGGGTGCATTAGCCATCATGACTCTTATGTTTTTTCTACTTCCAGATATCAAATTAATACACCATTTTCTACCCTGAAGGTTGCTTTTGCTTTTGATACTCAAACAAACATGGGAGGGATTCATAAATAAGCCTAAGCCTGATTGATTCAGAACAAAGAGTATTTGCAACTCTCAAACAGTGAGAATAAACAATAACATGTTCATGTCACTGGCTGTGTTTGTAACAGATCATGTAATGCAATTATCAACATAAATTCTGGGTTAGTTCCTTTCCTGGCTGAAGCATTGTTCAAGAGCTGATGAATCTCTTCATACAACTGTGATAATACTGTGCTGCTAGTTGACATAAATTAGAGATTAGTTGTAATTTCCTTAGCATATAGGATGGGGAGGGTATGGACTAGGCTAGGATAAAAGGAACTCTAGCTCCCAGTTCTAATTTTCTGTAATAGACTTTGGTGTGGTGGTTGCCGATTTTTTTTGTGTGTGTGTATGTGTGTGTTGTTTCGTGCTAGCTCTTTTTATGCTGCTCAGATTAAAAATATAGATCCATATCTAGGCTCTATGAGTCAGATCAGTCTAAAAACAGAATCAATAAAAAATGTGTATATAAAAATTTTTGAATGGATGAAAAATATATGAAACAAAACAAAGATAACTGATCATTATTTTTAAAAGTTATGTATCATGATACATAATGTCTTATTATGGCTAGAAAGAAAATAATAAAAATGTGTAGATATTAATAGATAATTCTCCATAAAAGACATTATCACGGAAATGTCACAGGGTGCTTATCCTCAAACATAATTAGTACAAGTAAAATTACACTGAGACATTGGTTATGATATTTCTTCTCTGACAGAAAGGAAAACTTCTGACTCTGTTGAACTGGCCAGACTGTTAGAAAACAGTGGTCTTATATATATTGCTGCTGGAAAAAAAATGGACTCAGTTGTATTTCAATGTAAATCTGAAACCATCTAACAAAACTATTAATTTATTTCCTGTATTTAATAGTCCTAATAGAAGGATTTGGTGCTCAGCAAAAGCTATACATGTATGAGCTAATTTGAACAATGTATGCTTTAAATTACTAGAAATAAGATATTCACACATAGATTCCATGCCAAATTACACAATGGAGCATATTACACCTGTGTAAATAACAAAAAAAAAAGAGCTCTGTAAAAACACACTTAGTGAATGGACCAGAAAGAGAGCTCAGAAGGTGAGGGCACTCACTGTGCAAACCTAAGTTTGAATTTTACCCTTGGAGCTCATAGTGCAAGCAGAAAACTGACTCCTAATAGCTATGCTCTAAGCAATACATATGTGTCATGGAACCTTTTGTACACAAGCACACACATACCATACATGAAGACCATAATTATATATATAGAATATAGTCAGGGAAATATGAAAAGATTTGTATTTTTGTTCACTTGGAGAAGAAACAAATGTAATAAAAAAAGGTATTGTCTAGACTTCCATCATAGGAAATAGGAGAGTAGAGGAAAGGACAATGAAAATACAGCTGGGCTATTCTCTGGTTATACATTTTGTTTCAGCTTTGATATTAATAGTATATCAATGCTTCATATGTTAGTCAAAATTAAATTATTAAAATACTATAGATACAAGGAACTCAGCATGGAAAGCATCCAGATATCAATTAATCTAAATGAATAAATAGCATGACCTCATCTATGGGCTTGAGAAAAGAAATTCTAGGAGACTACATGGGAAGCCACAGGCTACTCCAGCCAGGGAATCAGGCAGATGAACTGTAGATCTTCACCTCTACCTCAGCTGCTCAAAACCCTATCTCCCCAGTCTTATGTTCAGCTCTGTAGCAAGCCACCTATGGCAGCCTCCTTTCTCTTCCCTTCCTACCCTGACCACTTTTGAGTGGATCACACAGATTTTCCTCTCCAAACTTCCCTGCCTTTACTCATTGCTTTATCCCAGCCCCCAAATGCAACAAGCATTCTCTTGGAACATCCAAGCCAGCCATTCCTGCCAGCTTAGCAGGCAGGCTGACTGTGGGTCTATTTTTCCAACAATCCCCCCGCCTCACCCTTAGCTCTGAAGCAGACTTTTCTATGGCATCTACTCACTCTGCCCTGATTCCCAGGGTACTAAACATATCCTGGTGGAACACCCTGCTTTCTTCCCTCCTGTGAATCACCCTTATCTGTCATACATAGCCCACCTCCATTCTAAAGTATTAGCTTCCAATACCTAGAAACACATTTTACCTGAATCCCCACCTATCAGGATCCCTGATTAAAAAAAAAAAATCTTACCAGGGAACACATGGCAACCATACTCTCCAAAGAACAAGACGGGGCAACAGAAACAAAAGAACAAATCATCTACCCAACAAAGACAATAACACTCTTCCTATACCCAGATATCCAGAAGCCAGTGTAAAAACACAGTCAATGGCAGCCAGGACCATATGTCCACACTAGGGTCCAGCAACCCTACAACAGAAGACCCTAAGTATTGCCACAAGGATGAAGTACAAGAAAAATACCTCAAAAGAGTCTTTATGAATATGATAGATGTTGTTAAAGAGTAAATAAATAAATTCCTTGAAGAACTCTATGAAGACATAAACAGTGGAAGGAAATAAATACAACAAAGACATGGAAGTAACAATAGAATCAAAGAAAACTAAAACTAATGGAAATTTGGAAGAAATTAAAGACTTTATAAGGCTGAATGAAAATAAACACACAAAATACCCAAATTTATGGGAAACAATGAAGGCGGTTCTAACTGGCGTTTTCATAGCACTAAGTTCCTACACAGAAAAACTGGCAAGATTTCAAAGTAACTTAACAGCATGCCTGAAAATTCTAGAAGAAAAAAAATGGAATCACAAAAAAGAAATAAATGGCAAGAAATCATCAAACTCAGACCTGAAATCAAACTAGAAACAAACAAACAAAACAGTACAAAGAATCAATGAAATAAAAGACTTGTTTCTTAAAGGAAATCAGTAAGAATGACAAACATTTATCCAAATTAACTAAAGAGAAGAGAAAGTATATCCAGATTAACAAAATTAGAATTGAAAAGGAGTACCTAACAGCAGACACCAAAGAAATCCAGAGGATCATAAGGACACACTACAAAATATGTACTCCACAAAATTGAAAAATCTAACAGAACACATCATTTTTTCAATATATATTGCTTACTGAAGGAAAATCAAGAACAGATAAGAAACAGTACCTAGTAAAATAGAAACAGTAATTACATGTATCCCACCAAAAAAGCAAATGGTTTTAGTGCAGAATTCTATAAGACTTTTAAAGAATAATTTACCAATGCTCCTCAAACTAATTTTCAAAATTGAAACAAAAACATTGCCATATTCATTTTATGAGGTTGCAATTACCCTGATATCCAAAGCACATAGAGACTCAACAAGAAGGAGAATTACAAACCCACTCCATCATGAGCATAGATGTAAATATTCTCAATAAAATATTTTGAAACCAAATTCAAGAACACATCAAAGCATCATTCAATGTGATCAAGTAGGCTTCATCTCAGAGATGAAGAGTTTAACATACATAAATTAATAATTATAATCTATTATATGAACAAAATGAAAGACAAAAAATATGATTATATCATTAGACACAGAAAAGGTCTTTGAAAAAAACAACACCCCTTTATGATAAAAATCCTAGAGAGATTAACTATACAATGGGCATACCTCAACATACTGAATACAGGTTTGTAGTTTACAGCAAACAGATAGCCAACATCAGCCTAAATGTAGAGAAACTAAAACAACTCCTTTAAAATCAGGAACAAGACAACGTTGCCCACTCTCTTCATACTATTCAATACAGTACTTGAAGTCTTAACTAAAGAAATAAGGCAGTTATATGAAATCGAGAAGACAGAAATTGGATAGGAAGAATTCAAAATACTTTTATTTGCAAATGATATGCTAGTATTTATAAATGACTCAAGAAATTCTACAGGGGAACTCCTAAGGCTTATAAATGCTTTCAACAAAGTAGCTAGATTCAAAATTAACTACAGGCCCTCTAGAGGACTAATAAGAAAAATATATAAAGAACTAAAATAACTAGTTATATGTCAGGGGTCTCATGTTGGGGCAACATCTGTCAGAAGTACCATGTTGAGGAGCCATCTGTTGGAATCCATCCTCAACAGGTTTGTACATTCCAGGGTAAAGGTTTGTAGATTTGAAATGTGAGGCAGAAAAAGCAGAGACACGAAAGAAATGGACAAAGACACAGAATAGATTTGGGAGGGCAACCCAGTGAATAATGAATTCACCTGCATTTACTTTTTATATGCTTTGTATACCCCAACTCAAAGTGGGGAGAAAAAGGTAAAAGACTGCTTTACCATACAAAGAACAAACAGAATTATTACCTCTTCAATACCCAAAACATCAGGTAATCATACCTTGAATTAAGTATTCTATTGCTTAGTTAGGACATGCAGTGATCAAACATTAGGCCAAACAACCTGTAGGCAGCCACACCCCGGGTCAAACCTCCCGTCATAACCTTGAAGGAGGAGGAACATATCTGAATTCTCTGACCTATGGTCAAGATAGCTAAAATACACCTCCATGAGCTCCGACAGATATACAGAAAACAAGTAACTTGCTGTTGGTTGATTTTTACTTTTTTTATTCTGTGAGGGTCCACTGATGTGGGGGCAGGTAGACAACTGTCAGCGTGTGAACAGAGCAGGAATGCTAAAAGGGAGAGGTAGAGTAGGTATCCCACCAGTGGAGGAGTTTGGACTGGAAGATGATGCTTAAGGAGAAAGGGCCTGCCATAAAGAAGCTCAAAAGGGCTCAGGCCTGTAGGGGAATGTGGGGTGGCCCTAAGACAAGTAAGGGCAATGGGGAGAAGGGAGGGCAAAAATAACTTGAGTTCAATGGAGAGCTTGGTTAGTTGTTCTTTGATGAGTCCATTGGCCTTCTCCACCTTTCCCGAGGTTTGTGGATGGTTGGGGGTGTGGAATTTCCAGGTGACATTGAGAGCTTCTGACACAAGCTCCTCCATGACCCTGGAAGTGAAGGCTGGCCCATTGTCCCTCTGGATGGTTTGGTGTCCCTGACAGTGAATAATGGCTACTTCTTTATGGAGCTGGAGAGCCTCCAAAAGGTTGGCTATAAGGGGTCCGTTAACTATGGGAATGCCCTAGGTAGTAAGGAAGCCTCTTTCCTTCCAGAATGAGTGTGGATTATCAAGAAGGCATATTTAGAGTTAGTGTAAATATTAGCTCATTGGCCCTTAGCTATTTGGAGTGCCCTTGTCAAGGCAACTAATTCAGCCTGTTTTGATGAGGTTCCCATTGGCAGAAGGGTAGCTTCGACTATGTCAGTGGAAGTGACCACTACGCATGCAGCCTTTTGGTTTTCTGATTTATCTATAAGGGAACTTCTGTCAACAAACAGGGTGAGTTGGGAATCTGTTGGTGGTTGGTCCAGAACACCCAGCCAGGGTGTGGTTAAAGCCTCTACAGTCTCTGGGCAAGAGTGAGAGGAGGTACCAGAGGAGGAGGGAACAGGAAGGAGAGTTGCCGGGTTTAGGACAGGACTGGAAGCCAAAGTAATTTGAGGGTTTTCTAGAAACAGTAAGTGAAAAGCCAAGATCGTGGCTCCTGCTGGGGTGGCTGGATCTAGCCTTGTATATTGGACCATGGTCTCTTGTAACCAATTTTTAAAAAAAGGCTGGATTTTCATCTGGTAGCCATGTAATCCCTTGGAGTTTGTCAAAATTAACTACTTTTTCTGAGACCATTTCCATACCCTGAAGGAAATGACGAACCATGATGTCCCACCTCTGTCAGCTGCTTTGGCCAGGTTGATAGTCCCAGTGTGGTTCTGTGGCTGACACAGCCACTTCTTCCACAGAGACTGTATTGTCTATCAAATGAGTCTGGTCTCCATATTCCCTCACTGCTACCTGAATTCTATTTCACTCCTCAGGAGTAAGAGTAGAAGCTAGTCATACCAGGTTAGATCGTAGGTCTGGGACAAATAACAAAACTCTTTAATATAAGCAGAAGGATTAGTAGAAAAGGAACTTAGCCACTTTTCTAGCTGAGAGAAATCTGGAAGAGAAAAGGGAACATGAACTTTCATAATGCCATTGACTCCTGCCACTTCCCAGAGAGGGCAGAGGAGGGCAGAGCTATGATGGGATCTGGTATGGGAGGAGACTGGGGAGGATTGGGAGGGGCTAGGCCATAGCCCAGTGTGCATATGGAATCCAAGGGTGGGGAGATGAGGTAGGAGGGGGAGGGGGCAGGAAGGTGGCTAAGGTGGAAGTTGACTTTTAAATTCCAGATTGACAAGGGAGGGGGTAGACAGGGAAGGAGAGAAATGTGAAAAATGTTGCTCTACTGTGGAGTAGGGATTGGGTAGTGTGGGCTTGAGGGAGTGGGGGATGGGCCAGTGGCTCTGGCTGCATGGTTCAGCTGGAATTGTCGGGGTCCCAATTTTCAGATGACCAAGAATTTGGAGGCATTGCAGCCTTAGTTACCAAGACTGGTGCTGTGAGACACTGGCTGCTAAGGGAAGGGTGAGAGAGCAGAGCCCCAAAACCATGGACATATGTAAGCTCTGTCCATTTGTCCTTACGATGACAAAAAATTTCTAGGTCCCAGAAGACAGTAAGTTCAAGACTTCCTTCTGGTGGCCAGCATGTCCCATTGTCAAAGTACTATTGAGGCCAAATCTTAGTACATAGGAAAATTAGCCATTAGGGACAGATTGCATTGGATAGCTCCAATTTATAAAGATTTTGTAAGAGGCTTCTCAGCGGCAACAGCAGATCTGGCTTTGAAATGCAAGTGCCCATTTTAAAGGCAATGCCCAACCCAACCATGTGGCCTAAGTCTATTACAGCGCATCTGCTAAAATAGCTCTTAGGCCTAATGGGTAATGGAAATCGAATGTTAGGCATCCCAAGAGCAAACAAAATCCATCTCAGGTAGACCTGGTCTTGCCAGCCTAGCTGCTGAGATTAAACTCTTGGCATGGGCTCGTGGCTTCCACAAGAGTCCGATAATCAACAAAAGTAAGTACAAATGCCC
>LOEQ01004179.1:10730-29084 GCA_001685075.1 Bramus lutescens | reverse complement strand
AGGATAGCTACACCCACTTGTTTCTTAGGTCCATTTGATTGGAATATTTTTTCCTAACCCTTTACTCTGAGATGATGTCTGTCTTTGAGGTTGAGGTGTGTTTCTTGTATACAAAAGAAGGATGGATTCTGTTTTAATATCCAGTCCGTTAGCCTGTGCCTTTTTATAGATGAATTGAGTCCATTTATGTTAAGGGATATTAATGACCAATGATTAGTAACTCCTGTTAATTTAGTTTTCATTGCTGGTGATGTTAATTTGTGCATTTTCCCCTACTTTGGGATTTGCTGCTATGAGACCATCAATTGTCTGTGTTTTTGTTTATGTAACCAACTTTCTTGGGTTGGAGTTTTCCTTCTAGTATTTTGTGTAGGGCTGGGTTTGTGGCTAGGTATTGGTGAAATCTAGTTTTGTCATGGAATATCTTGTTTCGTCCTTCTGTGGTGATTGGAAGTTTTGCTAGGTATAGTAGTCTGGGCTGGCATCCATGGTCTCTTAATGTCTTCATAATGCTTGACCATGACCTTCTGACTTTCATTGTCTCTAATGAAATATCAGCTGTAATTCTGATAGGTCTGCCTTTATATGTTACTTGGCATTTTTCCTTTGCGGCTCTTCATATTCTTTCTTTACTCTGTATGTTTAGTGTTTTGATTATTATGTGGTGAGGGGACTTTATTTTGGATCCAGTCTTTTTGGTGTTCTGTAAGCTTCTTGTATATTCATTACCATATCTTTCTTTAGGTTGGGATTTTTTTTTTCTTCTATGATTTTGTTAAATATATTTTCTGTGTTTTTGAGTTGAACTTCATCTCCTTTTTCTGTACCTGTTATTCTTAGGTTTGGCCTTTTCATGGTGTCCCATATGTCTTGGATATTTTGGATTAAGCTTTTGTTAGATTTAATATTTTCTTTGGCTGTTGTCCCTATTTCCTCTATTGTATCTTCAGCACTTGAGATTCTCTCTTCTATCTCTTGTATTCTGCTGTTCATTCTTGCATTTGTGGTTTCTGATTGTTTTCTCATGATTTCTGTTTCTATAATTTCCTCAGCTTGTATTTTCTTTATTGTCTCTATTTCAGTTTTCAAATCTTAAAAAAGTTTCTTTCATATGTTTGATTGATTTTTCATGGTTTTCTTTAAGAGATTTGCTAATGTCTTCCTATTTGTCTTTCCTCCATTTCTTTGAGGGAACTTCTCATTTCCTCTTTAAGAGTTTCAAACAGAGGTCCTGGCTCAGGCCTAGTTCTTCAGAGGTCCTAAACTCATGCCCAGACCCACAGGGGTCCTGGCTTGTGTCTACTCCCTTGAATGCTCTAGATTCACATCTAGACCCTCAGCAGTCTCTGGCTCTGGCTCACTTACTCAGCAGTTGCTCCCATGTACCTGTTTAGGTAGATTTTGCTGTCTCAGGTCTGCTCTGGCCCAGGTCACTGGCTCAATCCTTGTCCACCAGTGTCCCTGGACTCAATTCACTCCTGCTCCCATGGAACTTGCTTTCTCAGGCCCAGTCTGGCCTAGGTAGCTGGTTTAGTCCCACTCCTGTGGAATTTGTTGTCTCAGGCTGGCTCCAGCCCATGGTGGAGTTCTTTGCCTCATGCCTACTTTGACCTAAGTTATTGGCTTTGACCTGGTTCTGTAAATCCTGGTCTGGTTCCACTCCTGCAGAGGCCCCTGAATTGGAGTTGATCCTGAAAATGTCTGTGGCTCTGGTGTACTTCCTTGGAGTTTTCAGGCTTGGAGGAGCCCAGACACGTAGAGGACCTGGATCTGGCTTATTCCCTAAGAGAGGTCCCAGTCTCATGCTAGACATAGATAGTTTCTATGTATAAAAAATGATTCATCATAGTCTGATTGATTGTTGCTAGGTTTTACAGCTATCTTAACATCAATGCTCCTGGGAGGAGATTGGAGGGAATAAAGAAAAATAGGAAAATTGTATAACTATATTACAATCTCAAAAATATATTTTAAAGAGTAGTATACATTTTTTCCTCTAAGGGATAGCATTCCTGACTCTAAATCCATTTGTAAAGTATTTGCTCTGAACCAAAACTGTTTTTGTAAGTGTATAAACAGAAAAATCTGATTAATTTCATGTCATCAATGTTCACCAGGCTTATAGAAGGTCAGAGAAATTGTACATTCATGTGGTTTTTATCTGTATGCCACCATGTGACTTATGTGTACAATATAATGGTTGTACCATGTACATCTATTTGTGTGTGTGAATATAAATGTATTTGTGACAATGTAGATACTTGTAAGTCTTTTTAATTCTAAGGTCAAACTCTGGATTTTAATCTTTAATTTATGACAGAGAATAATTTCATGAGGTTGGAAGATGCTCTATCCAGGTGTAGAGTAACAAAGAGGTAAACTGTAAGGACTGATCAAATAGTGTGGCATTTAATTCCATCTGGTCATAGAATCTTGAAGATGAAAATACCATACCTATGTTTTTACATCTCTGAGTATTTCATCTTCATTTCATCTGAGCATTACACCAAACTAACCATGTTATCAACACTCAGGTTAAGCCAAGGTACACCTTCTCTAAGGAGAAAGGACAATGAGTTTTTTAGTGTAGAGCAAGGGTTGGCATATAGAGGACAGAAATTACCTTCAGCTATAATCTGTGACATATATCACATTCAGTGACATGCTGTGATTGTAGTTTGTATTATTCTAGTTTTCTTCACATTTTTCAGACTGCATTTAAGAGAGGAGCTGTTGGTGTGGTCTCAGATTTGGTTAAAAACTATTGCATCCTTCTGAAAGTTGTAGTGACCAAGAAGTTATCTCAGGCTGCCCTGGTATTACACAGGTTTCAACCAAATGTACAATATTTAGAGGTTTCACTGATTTGTAAAAATGGGAGACCAGATGCAGTGGTTCAGTTTTCTGTTCTAATTAAGGTTTTATACGTTCTCAGACTATCTGCCTTGATGTTCACCAGCAGTGTCACTAGGTGAGAGTGTTCTTCACTCTAGCTGGTATTTGAATGAATGCTGTTTTCTTTCTGAGATGTAGAAGTATATTTCTTCCTGTTTAGTAGGAAGAAATGCCTCCACATGGCCCCTAGTGCACAACTAATTTCACATGCACAGACAATTTTATTCAGTAATGATAAAAGTAGGTATGCAAGTGTATGTTTTTAGAATAGACAATACTTTGATTTCAATGTATACTGAGATAGCAATGAATCAGTGAGTTTGTCCTGGGGAAGGTTTATGTAGAAATAGAAGAAAAGATGGAACTACAGCAAGTGAAATAAACAAAAATGAATCATAAATTTGGACAGGAATAAGTTGAGAGACAAGAGGAGCAACTTCAGCTTTAATAACCATTTTGAAATTTTATAGTTTGGCCTTTCTACACTGATTATATTTGAAGCTATCACCAACTTTGTGAATATAGCTGGCTGCTATTTTCATATCAATAACACAGGAGGCTTGAAATACTAGTTAAAATTGTGCTTGACTGAGCTGATTATGACTACACTAACTTTGAAATCATAAATAATGCCTGAAGACATGATGGCAGCTCTGTTTTTCTGATTGAATTTGTCCCTCAGAAGCCAATGATGTATATCCAATGCCTTGAAAATTCCTAGTTCAACTGACATGACAATTGACTAATGATTCCTAAGGATAGAGACCATGACTCATCTTGTCTTCTGAATGTGGTTTTGACTGGGAAGGAAACGGAAGCCATTATTACCACCTGGGAGAAACACTGGGATGAGCCAATTTGCTGAGTGTAGCAGAAACTTCAACAAGATTGGTGCTGTGAATGTCTTCTCATATCTGTGTCATTTACATGGAAAATTTATCTTATATCATTTCAAAATCCTTTCTCCTCCTCCAGGAATTTCCCAGGTGAGCAATCCATTTGCTATTCTTTTTTAAAAAACAAAACAAAGCAAACTCAAAACCTGGACCTGAAGCCTAAACTGAAACTTATCTGCTTCCTTTGAGGGCATTAGTGACTTTATTCTTCTCTGTTCTCTCAGTTGGGAGGTTCTCTGTACCCATCAACTCCCACTGAATTGATGCTACTTTTAAATTTAATAGGCATCATTCATTAACCTGTTTTTCTCCCCTTTTCCTGTTTCCTTAGTCTCCTGATAAGTTACTCTTAGTGAAATAGGAAGCAGCAATCTGTAATATGTTTTTACTATTTTCAAGGTACCATGACATATGCTCAAAAGTAGAAAATTTTAACCTTCAGAAAGTCCACTTAAAATACTCAAATAGAACTTGGACAGCTAACAGCTAGGTTTTTATTTTATTGAGTAACTCACATTTAGTTACCATGTCATGCAAAAGTGTGAGTGGTGAGTAGATAAGGTGAATAATGGGGAGGGAGCACAGAAACACATAAATTATGCATGTTTAGAGATTACCTAAAAGAGACAGAGTAAACAAGAATGACAGAGTGGCTTTAACTTATGTTTTAAGAACCATGGCCTTCACTTAGGGAGAGTGAGAAAGAAAGTATACTGCAGGGAAGAAAGCAATGGGGTCACAGGTCAGATGCTGCATGAGTAGAATTGTACATGAAGATGGGAGTAGGAACAATCATGTGGGTTAACAAGTAGACACAATTGATAGGTAATTTAGACAAGGTTGTTCAGTTAAAATTGAATACACAGAGTCAACAGAGTCTACAAAAACTTATGAGATGTGTCAGAATAACTAGGAAAGATTGAATATTTAAATACAGAGACATGATAAATGTTTGAAAAGATGAAATGCTAATTAGTCCAATATTATCATTTCCTTTACAAAAACATATTGAATTTTGACACTGTGCTCCCCAAATATGAACAAATGTGTGTCAATGAGAAATGAGTGTGGCTGGAATCTGGACCTTGTAAATCTGACTTTGACATCCTGGGGTGGGAGATAAAGGAGAATATATATCCAGATTGTAATAACACTGAATTTGGGCATGGCAATTTGCCTTTCATTTCATTTCACAACTGGAAGCTCACAGTCTTTTGCTATGAATGCTAGCAATTGCTTAATGGTGTGATGATGGAAAAGTCTGAGTAACAAGAAATCAGTTTTCTGAAATATTGATCATATAAACAGCCCCAGATATTGACAAAGAATTGTTTTCACTTTTGATGTTTGGACATTCTTATATAGATGAAGTACTATACCATCTAGTTCCACTAATTAGGGACTCCACAGTTTACAAAGGGAATTATTTCTAAGACAAACCATGACGAATTTCTTATATAGAATGCCTATTTCAAGATTTTTAATGAATCCCATAAATATAGGTGAGGAGGAAAAAAGAAGGTAGATGATAGAGTCTTACCTCTGAAATAACAAGAGAAAATTGCGGGCATATGCCATGTACCTGGAAACACATTATAACCCACAGAAGAGTTATTAGATTTGACATAGAAAGTTAATCTTTGTAGCTCTTTCAAATGACACACTGGGAAACATCAGGATATAAGCTAATGAGTTTTCTTACAGAGGAAATAAAAAATGGAAAAGAGGGACAGTGTCACATTGCGTTATATATACTCAAAAATAAAAGCAATTGATTCCAATGAGAGTTTGAAAATGATTGGTCACTTCTTATTTTACTCCACTGTAGTTTATTAATACAAGTTTTAATTAACTCCATTGACAGTAGTATTTGTCTCTTGCAGCAGCTGGCTAAAAATCTAGGGCAAATTCTAGCAATAGTTGTACTGAATCTCTTCAGGGAAAAATTGAGAGCAACAATACTTATTTAACTTTCCTGAGGTCTGTGTTAAAATTTTTTCAAGCTGTGTATTTTCACCTTTTATGCACAATTGAAAACAGGTACACCTTAATTGTTTTAGCTATAGGAAAATTTTTACTTTTCACAAAATTTTACTTAAGTGAGAAATTATTTTTAAAAAAATTAAAACCTTACAGACTCCTTTGTGTAAACTTACTTTGTAGTTTGATACTGTAAGATACACATAATTTCTGCTTTTAAATTCACAAACCCTGGTACTTCCTTCCCATGTAGTGAAGTACTTTATGCATTTCCATTTTCATATCATAAGCTCTAAAAAATTTAACTTACAGCCATATTTAAGAAAGGACTTGGTGTTGCAAGGAGGGCTGCTTGTTGGTTCTCGGCTGCGTAGCCCTGAAATAATCACACAGAAATTGTTTTAATTAAATCACTGTTTGGTCCATTAGCTCTAATTTCTTATTGGCTAACTCTTACATATTAATTTAGCACATTTCTAGTATTGTGACATGCTGTGGTTTACAGGCTAAAGTTCCAGCATCTGTCTCTGGCAGGTACATGGCTTCTCTCTGACTCCACCCTTCTTTCTCCCAGCATTCAGTTCCATCTTCCCTGCCTACCTAAGTTCTGTCCTGATATAGGTCCAAAGCAGTTTCTTTATTCATTAATGGTAATCACAGCATCCATCAGAAATATCCCACATCACCTCCCCTTTTCTGTTTAAATAAAAAGGAAGGTTTTTAACTTTAACAAAGTAAAATTACGTATAACAAAACTTTTATCAAGAAAGAATCATAGTCACAACATTTATATCTACTTTATCCTTTATTATAACTAAGGAAAACTATAACTATAAATTCTTCAAGTCCATCAAAGACTGCAGAAGGATATAATATATTACCTAAGTAAACAGTAAGTTCATTGTAAGCAACTTCCAAAACTCTAGAATTGACAGAGACATATCGCTTCCTGAACAGTCACCCAAAATTCTTCTGTACCATTGGGGCATCCATATTTAGACTAAAGGCCCATAGCATCCAGCAGACTTTTCCACAAAGCAGAAAATTTCAAAGACAGTTCTGCAGCAAGACATCTCTGTCCATTCTATAGTTTTGTAAGTTGCTTACAATGAACTTATTGTTTACTTAGGTAATATTATAGCTTTCTGGAGTCTTTGATGGAGTTGAAGAATTTATAGTTATAGTTTTGATTAGTTATGATAAAAGATAAAGTAGATATAAATATTATAGTTATAATTATTGCTAGATAACTGTTTTGTTATATGTAATTTTACTATGTTAAAGTTAAAACCTTCCTTTTTTGTTTAAACAGAAAAAGGGAGGTGATGTGGGATTTCCCTCTATATGCTGTGATTACCATTAATGAATAAAGAAACTGCTTTGGATCTATAGCATGGCAGAACTTAGGTAAGCAGGGAAGATGGAACTGAATACTGGGAAAAAGAAGGGTGGAGTCAAAGAGAAGCCATAGAGCTGCCAATAGAGACAGACATGCTGAAAACTTGCTGGTAGGCCACAAGCCTTGTGGTAAAATATAAAATAATGTAGATGGGTTATTTCAAGATGTAAGAGCTAGCTAGCAATACACTTAAGTAATTGGCAAAGCAGTGATTTAATTAATACAATTTGGTGTGGTTATTTTGGATGTCTGAGCATCCAGGGACCAACAAGCAGATATCTTCTACTACAACTTGGTTGGGGATTTAAGACAGGATTTTATTCTATATCCCAGACTGGTCTCAGACTTCTGATCCTCCTGCCTCAGCCTTCTGAGTGCAAGAATTGTATCACTGCACCTTGCTATATATTTGTTTTCTGTTTAATTAGAGTGAGTAAGCTTCACAACTTTGCAAAAAAGAGATCTTTTTTATAATCAACAATTAAAATTTCAAGATGAAGGTAAAATTAAGTAAAAGAACTTTTGCTTATACTGCTCTTTAAAATCTTTTTGGAACATATTCTTATTTAATTTTATCCCAAACTAATTATTAAAATGAGTCAGATGCTGGCTCTAGCTCCAAATTACTTAATCATAAGTGATAGCTTAAACAATAAATAAAATTCTGAAAATGGTTTGCCTTATTATTTGCCAATATTACCTTATCCTATATTTATTCATAGTCCCTTATATTCATACAATAATTGTGGCAGTAATAGTCTTAATAAGGTTCAAACAATGGTTTTGGCCAGTTTTAACTCAGCAAAACTTTCTAGTAAATCTTAATAATTACTTAAGCAATGAAAGCAAAATGAATCTATTAATAAAATTGTCCCATTTACTCAAGAGCATGCTATGTAATAAGAAAAGTGTCTATTTACAAAGAACCCATATTTTATAAAACACTGAACATAAGAACATGCTTGCTGAGAGCTCTGATGGCTGTGCACTGCTTTAAGAATCAGAAGTCCAAAAGGCAGGCTCATTAGTACTCAAGAAGTAACAAATGCACACATCTCAGGAAGTCTCTGAAACTTATAGAACAGGTGTGCAATGTATATCCTCTCTAGTATTATATAAGCAGTACAAATACCTTAGTTATTGAGCAGCCTGCAGAAAGCCCCAGGGTTCCAAATTACACAAGCTGAGGTGGGACTTCTAAGATAGACCTGACCTTTAGTTCTTTTTATTATATACCAGCCTTTTGGGCCACCAAAGAGATCTCAAATCATGACATGGAGACATATTAGTTTTGAATGCTCAGCCTTAGCTTAGCTCTTATTTTTACTATTTTTCTTTATCTACACGTTGCCTTAGTGCTGTTTGCCTTCCTTCTTTCCTTCCTTTATTCCTTTCTGTCTTTCTTTCTTCCTTCCTTCCTTTCTTTTTTCTTTCTATCTTACATTCACTGCTTCTTGTGTCTGGCTGGCTAGCTGGTGGCTGCCTGGCTTCTTGTCTTGGGAATATTCCTCTTTTGTTCTCCCTTGTTCTCTCCTCCTTCTTCTCTCCCTTTCTCTTTTTGATCCTATATTTCTCCTCCTATTTATTCTCTTGTCTTGCCAGCCCCACTTATCCTTATCCTACCTAGCTATTGGTCATTCAGCTCTTCATTAGACAAATCAGGTACCTTAGGCAGGCAAGGTAAAACAGCAACACATCTTTTCATAATTAAACAAATGCATTATAAATATGTGTAACACATCCTTACATTGGTTAACAAATGCAAAATTAACAAATGTAACACACCATTACAGAGTTAGAGTAATATTCCACAACTTGAACAAATGTAACACATTTTTACACAGTTATAATAATATTCCACACTTCCTCCTTTTGTCTAAACAGAAAGAGAGGTTTTAACTTTAACACTGTAAGACTATATGTAATAAGAACAGTTATCAAGAATCTCTTTTACAATATTCAGTCTGTTTTTATCAGGTAAATTCAGAAAAAATACCCCATTATTAATCCTATCTTGATGAGTCCAAATGTTTTTACCTAATTTACATTCTATTATAACTAAAGAAAACTATAACTATCGTTTTCAGTTCCATCAAAGACCCTAGAAGGATATAACATTACCTGACTAAACAGAAAGTGAACTGCAAGCCTCTTCTATAACTATAGAAATGACAGACATCTGGCTGACTAGAGAGTCACCCAGGGTTCCTTTGCAATGTTGGAGCAACCATTTACAAGCTACAGGTCCAGAATATCTGGCAGACTTTTCTATGAAGCAGGAATTTTGAAGGACTCTCCTACCTTATCTTGGCAAAGTTTGATTGTCTCTCCTTTAAGTAATTATTGTCCAGTTTGTACAGAATACTCTCAGCAGTAAAGATCAGCTTCTTGCCAGAATGACTAGCTTTGCCACAATGAAAGCAAACCCCATATGGAGGTCCTTCAAAACCCATCATCCTTTTATGAAGCAGATTGGTGTTGCCAGGAGCAGACATGTCTCACTGTCATAAGCCTCGGGCTCTTAAACATCTTAAGTACCATATTTTGTACCTCTTTGTAGCATTTGAAGAGCAGCAATCTATCTAAAATACATCTGTTTAACCTTGCAAACATACCTAATATGATTACAAGTTTGATATTATAGATAACTAACTACTAACTTGCATTTCTCAATTATACATTACAGTTTTAAATAAACTGCATAAGTTCAATACCCCAGCCAAAAGTAGAAATATGCATACAGGATAATAAAAGTAACTTTAACTTTGTATCAATATATCAAAATTGGTGCCAATGTAAAATATTTGACGTGAATAGTTGTCTTTTTATCCTATATTATTATATCATCATAAATAATGGCAAACATCCATAAATCACAGAACGACCAAAAACTACTTGTCCCATCTTTTGTAAATATGGGTGTTGTATTCTCTAGACCACTTCCTGTTGTCTGGGAATGAAGGCATCTTTGGAGAACCTGAGAAAAATTCAGATAATTGTCCAGTACTGAGTAAATCAGTTGTACGATTTGTTGTCCAGCCTCTGTGCAATGGGAAAGCATTGGTCAAAAGTCCTGGTCAAAATAGATTGCAAGGATAGACCATCTCACCTAGCAGTCACGAAGCTGTTCTGGATGCAGAATTCTTAGGAAACTGCATCAGAAGCATTCTGAGAGCCTGGATCACTGGAGTCATCAATTTTCCTTAGTGTCTTGTCCCTTGTACTATCATGTTATTTATTTACATTTGTAGCCTGGATTTTCAGGGAATCTTTCCTACTCAAACCTGATCTCTATCTTAAATGAGACCACAGCCTTTTGTTTCCTGTGGAAGCAAAAGCAAAACCACTTCCCCAATGCAATACATTTTCTGACTTCCATTTTAAAGTTAAAGCATTCCTAAAGTGTCTACGTTGGTTTAATTCAGTTAGTCCCTCTTACAATACCATGTCTCTCAGCTGTAGCAATGAGGCAAGCAGGCCTGCTTTTCATCCTGTCTGGCTCCTGCATGGCTAGCTTATACCCCAAAATAACAACACACAAATTGTATTCATTTNTTACCGGGAAGATTCTAACCCACGTCCGTCTTGGGCCGGAGCTTCATGGTGTCTGTCTGACTTTGCTTTCTTCCTCCCACAATTCTGTTCTGTCTTCCCGCCTACCTATGTTCTGACCTATCAGGACAAGCAGTTTTCTTTATTAATTAACCAATGAAAGCTACAGATAGAAGACCCTCCTACGTCACTCAGCAGCTACCATTTACTCATCATCATTCAAAATATTCAAAGTCAACAAAATATACAGAATCAAAATCCCTGTTTATTTCCCATCTCTAAGTGGCTTATTCTTTTATTATTATTTATAATCCATTTACTTTTTTCTATGATTGTCTATACCCATTTTCTTTTCTTTCTTAGGCCTATGCACATTTTTAAACACAATATAATCTGTCTAGAGGATATTTCCATCTGAACATGTTTTATTGCATATCTATAGACTTTTTGTTTGCATGAGCAAAACCTTACACTGTTAACCTATCACTGAGTCCCCCGCTGTTGCTCTTTGACAGACTCTGCTCCCTCTCAAAGTCTAGGACAGACAAGCCTTAAGCTCAAGAACCTGTCCAGAAGTTCATTCAATAGGGAAATGCATTCAGCCACCCTAGCTCTAGAATGCCAGTGCCTACACTGCTGCAGGTATTTTTATTTAGCTTGCCATTTCTAGTTAGTGTGTAGGCTGATCAAGGGTTTGTTGTATAACAGAGCCTCTTAAAGGAACCATATCCATTTTTGTTTGGTTGGGTTTTGTTTCTTAGCTTTCTCAGGCCCTATGAACATGTACCAGGTTTTTTCCTTCAGGCCACCAACCATCTCTCAAATCATGATATGGAGACTTATTTGTTGAGAGGTTTTATCTGTGCCAACAGCCAACTCCCAAATAAATGATTTCTTATTAATTAACAAAAGCTTGTCTGATAGCTTAGGCTTGTTTCTAACTTAAAACCCATTTCTTTTTTGTTTTTTATTTTAATTTTTTTACATGTAAATCCCAATTTCCCATCCCTCCTCTCTTCTCACTTCCCTACTATTCCCCCAACCCACCTCAAATCTGCTCCCCAGAAGGATAAGATTTCCCTTAGGAAGTCAACTAAGTCTATCCCATCACTTCATTGAGGCAGGATCAAGCCCATCGCCTAGGCTGAACAAGATATCTCTCCATAGAGAATAGGCTCCACAGAGTCAATTCATGCATTAGCATTAGATCTTTGGTCTCACTGCCAGTGGCTACATATACTGCCCAAACCACACCATTGTCACCTGCATTCAGGGGGCCTAGTTCAGCCCTTATGTTGCTACATGACTAGTGGTTTTACCTCTTTTACTACATGTTTGTTTTTTCTTTGCCTGATGGTGACTCTACCTTCTTCCCAGCATTATCTCTACCCCCCAAATCCTACCTAGCTATTGGATGTTTAGCTTTGTATTAAACCAATCTGAGTGAAACTTCTTCACAGTGTACAAAAAGCTTATTCCACAACACTTATTAGTTCTGAATGTTCAGTCTTAGTTTAGCTCTTACTTAAATCTGTTTCTCTTTATCTACATTTTAGAGGTGTTTATCTTTCTTTTTTCTTTCTTTCTTCCCTTCTTTCTCTCTTTCTTTGTATCTTATCTAATTTTTACAACTTCTCATTTCTAGCTGGTTGGTAGTTGCCTGGATTCCTATCCCAGGTATGTCCCTCTTTTCTCCTTTGTTCTTTCTTCCTTATCTCTCTTGTTCTTTTTGAGCCTAGATTTATCTTCCTGTTTATTTGTTCTACCCAATAGCCCCACCTATTTCCTCCTGCCTAGTTGTTGACCATTTGACTTTTTATTAGATCAATCCTGTGCCTTAGGCAGACAAGGTAAAACAGCAATGCATCTTTTCATAATTAAACAAATGCAGCATAAGCAATTATAACAATCCTTACATTGTTTAACAAATAAAGAATAAAAAATGTAACACACCTTTACACAGTTAAAATGATATTATGCTACTTAAACAAATGTAACACACCTTTACATAGTTAAATTAATATTCCAAAACAATATTCCTGTAAGTGACCCCTGATCCAAACTCCTATAATTAACAAAATAAATTGAACTTGGTGGTATCATTACTTTGGACAACTTGGGTTCCCAATCAGGGTAAGACACATTTGTTCAAATCTCTTCACAAGCAATGTCATGCAAGCCCACATGAAAGATTTAGTATTTGATCTGTTTCTTAGATATAATTAGTATTTAAATAGCTATTTATGAAACTGGAAGACATTTCAAGAAGAACCCTCATAAGTTATCAATTTACAAGTTAAAGAATGTTTGATAGCATGTCCCGGGGAACATAAATTTAATAATGTTTTAAGACTAAGTAAAGAGTATGACCTTGGTGAGTAAAATGAGAAGTAGATTTGGGGATAGAAAGTATGGAACAGCAAGAAAAGCTTACTGCAAAACATTCTCCAAGGCAGGAGTTTCAAGCAATCTCCAAGTGATATTGATAAAGAAGTTTTCCCGGGCTTCACTCAGAGATTCTGACTCTTGGAGTAGGACATGGAATCTTGTCCTTTAACAATAACATGTCCAGGTGATGTCACTGCTAATGTCCCAGCAATTCTGAAATGCATTATCTTTATGCCTATAAATTCTTCCACATGTATGCATAAAATGCACCCTCAAAGCACCCTTCATTGATTATGTATAAAACTATGCTCATAATCCCCAAGGCCAGACTATTATGGAAAGAATAAACTGCTCCCTAAAAGCTCTAAAGGCTTCTGTTGTTTCCACCATGAGCCTATAATAATTTAGCTGAGTGGGTCTTAGAGAATTATATATATAATATCTAGCCCCAAAATGGCTACATTCAGAGTTGGGACTGCTAAGAGAGTGAGATAGGCTAAATGAGGTCATGGGGATAGAGCTCAGACCATACCTGCCTATATTTTTGTCAAAATGGACAAAAACATAAGAATGAATTATCTCAGTTTCTAACTTAATAAGTAATTGAAATATTTAGACATAGATTATTTGGCTTTCCCATCCATTTGTCTACCTACTTACTTGATGTTCCTCAAGCTTTAAGTGTAAGTATAACGTGTACATATTTGTTAATTTGCTTCAACTTCATAGCTTCTTGAGATAAGCTTGAAGAGACTTATAAGGACACAGGAAAACCATGTGTTTAAAATTTTTCAGTGTGAAGATGAATGTCAAACCCAGTTCTCATAAAAGCACATTCTAATGTCCCAGAAGAAGCACCATTAAAAACTGAAAATATTGCTTCTGGAATACTGCTTGATATCTTGATATCAGAGCACTAATCCTGCTACTGAATAGGTAGGTGAGTTGTTAGTGTCACAGAACATTCTCCAAAGCTCTTCCACAGTCCTTTGGCAGCAGAGAAGAATCTGGAGGTCACGGATAGTGGTGTGGAACTTGACTATCTTTAGGCTCATGTGGTATAGCTTGATTCTGCTGCAAGTTAACTGAAAGCAAAGAGGTCTTCAATATGAAACTACAGTGGTGTGTATCTTAATTGCCTTTCTATTGCTGTGATAAGAAACTAACCAAGGAAATTGCTAAAGTCTTAATTTGGGTCATTTGGTTCCAGAGAGTTAGAGCTCATGACCATCATGGTAAGAAGCACAGTGGCAGACAAGCAGGTACGGTGCTGTAGCAGTGGCTGTGAACTCACATTCTGTGTCATAAACACAGGGCAGAGACAGCAAACTGGGAATGGCATGAGCCTTTCAAACCTAAAAGTTCACCCCTACTAACAAACCTCATCAAACTAGGAAATGCTTCATAGTCTTCCTCAAAAATCTCCATTAACTGATGACCATTCAAAATATGAGCCTACAGTGGCCACTTTTATTCAAACTATCACAATGGGCCTCTGAGGGAAAATATATATTTATCTTTCTCAAAATAATTAATGCATAAAAGAATTATAAAAAAATCCTTTTTGTTAGAAATGATTTTGAAAAATTTATGAAAGTATAGAGAAAATTGTTACCACCTATGATACTATAGAAAAATGGGCACATACTTTTTATATATTCTCAGATTTATACTAATTATGCATTCATGCATATTTTCCATAAATATACATATATGTCTATATTTCATATATATTAGTACATGTTTTCATTTGTTTTATCTCTTACTATATTGAAAGCATATTTCTAGGGCTTATTGGTATGGTATTTAACTATATCCTAATACATTCATCTATAATTTTGTTAGTTTCTTAGATATATAAAGAATTTATGTCTATAAATAATGCAAAAATATTCTTCTGCATAAATCTCCAGAATGTTGACTTTTTGTTACATAATATGTATTTTGCAAAGTAAAATTACTAATTTCATGATAAATGTACACTAATGGTTTGATAACTATTGTTAAACTTCCATGAAAGTTGTGTAATTTACTCTATAGACTATTGAACTGATCATTTTCCAGATTTACTTTTTTTAAATCTTTTCGATGTTTTTAATTTTTGCCAAATGACCAATCTTAATTTCAATCTGTAGAATGACTTTTAAAATTTATGGTTACAAGTGAATTTAGATAATCTTTCCTATAACTAGGGGCATATTCATTTATTTGAATTTTTCATCAGCTTAGTTTTGATTACTGTCAACAAAAATGTAATTACTTATGAATTACTTTATGTAGAAATATGTAAAGCCTATGCACTTAGTTAAATCACTTCTTGAATTATTGTCAAAAGCTCTCTTTAGCACATAGCAGCCATTGTCATCTTCCTCAGAACAGCTGTGAACTCAGAACGAATGAGGCAGGGCAATAGAGCAAGCACAAGCAAATGCATGCAAACCCACAATGAGTAAGCAAAATTGGCCAAGGCAACCTGTCAGCAGACCAAAATCCTGGTAATTAATGATGTGTGCTCCTCGCCAATTACAACACACCAGCAGTGACCAGCAGTTTCAAAAGGACCAACCAGAAATATTCCTGCACCAACTTAATTTCCCTAACCTCATAAAGCCACCCCACCCCATCTTTTCACAGTAAAGAACTGTATTGTAATCTCCCAAGAGTCTGTTATCTTTCCTCTCACCCCATGCACCACCACCCCCAACCCCAGGAAATGGGGACCGCACAACAGGCAGCAGCACCAAGCTGGCAAAAATTAAAACTACATCTGGTGCCTACGCATATTGACCTTTTCCTTTTGCTCGCTTTTTCAGTCTTCCTTACCCTCTTTTGGGCATTTTTCTTTCTCACTTGCTGCCCTGGCTGCTGTCCCCATCCTGACTCTCTACTGGCATCTTGAGTTCACCCCCTTTGGCTGTTTTGGGTGAGATGACTCTGTTTTCATTTTCTAAGCCCTTGGTGAGTTAGGACTTTCTTTCCTATTCCTACATTTTCCTTTCCCTGGTTTGTCATCTTGGTTAGGAACTCGCCATCTTGACTCAGTTCGTCCCAGTACCTCCACTTAAGGGCAGACCTCCCAGGAGGTAGAGCCAGTAAACAACCCACCTACAGGTCCTTTCCGCCCCAGACACTGTGTGAATGCATACAGCCGTGGCTTAACAAACTGCACAAATCCCTCACTATAAACACTGAGTCCGTGAACACTACTTTCCCTTACCCTTTCATCCCTGTCCTTCTGAGCACTCCCTGGCGGCCTGAAAGGAACTGGTGACTTTTGCCCAGGGGCACTCTCTGGGATTGCCTGGAGGTTGTCTTGCTTTGTGAGGAATCCCAACCGCTCTGCTCTTCAGAGTGTGGACTGTTGGACTTCCTCTCCTAGTCTCTCTTCTCAACTAATCTAGTTACTATTTAAGGCCATTGGGACAGTA
Source organism: Bramus lutescens (assembly GCA_001685075.1). Taxonomy (NCBI): domain Eukaryota; kingdom Metazoa; phylum Chordata; class Mammalia; order Rodentia; family Cricetidae; genus Bramus; species Bramus lutescens. The sequence goes on along the minus strand of LOEQ01004179.1, from coordinate 12,546 downwards.
GCTGGTCTCTCAATTCACAGAAAGACTTTGGCCATTTGACTGTGGTTGAATCCCCTTGATCCTGGAGCTGAGTACGGGGGAGAGGGGAATGATGCTGCTCACTCTGTATCTTCTGGCTGCTTTGCTGCCCCTCCTCACAGGCTCCTCCTGGGGCCCACCATGAATGGTGCCCCTTCCCAGGACAGGACGCTTTGACCTGATTTACCCATGCCCAGCTGTAAGCATTTAACTGGAACTTGCACCGCATGTGCCCCATTGGCCCCATTGTGACCGCTAAATAATACAGGCATAAACCCAAACTTCAAAGATTGGTTCCCAATGCACTTTGGCAGATGGATGTCACTCACTATGCTCCCTTTGGCAAGCTTAAATATATGCATGTAATTATTGACACCCATTCCTCCTTTATGTACACTTTGGCCAAACAGGGGAGAAGGCCTTACAAGCTATCAAGGCACTAAAAACAGTCATGTTGGTTATAGGGTACCCTGGGCAATAAAAACTGACAATGGTCTACTTTATGCATCTCAAACCTTTAAGGACTACTTACAGAGCTGGAAAATCAAACACTCAACAGGGATTCCCTGTAATCCCCCAAGGCCAGGCTATTATGGAAAGAATAAACTGCTCTCTAAAAGGAGAGCTGGCCAAGGTCTCCTCAGAAAATAGAAAGGATCCTGACCTAGCCTTGATGGAGGTCCTCTACAAGAAAAAAAATTTGCCTTTGTTGAGGGGGCCTTAGCCTTGCTTATAAACACTGGGCTTCCCTCCCCAGGGAAGCTTCTCTTCCACTAGCAAGATGGAAGGATCCCCTAAGTAAGGTCTGGCAACCACCCACCCCCCTGTTAACAAGAGGGTGAGGTTATGCTTCTATGTTTCCACAGAACCAAACCAAACCAACATGGGTGCTGAGTCGAGATGTTCACCCAGCCACAGACGAGGAAAATATCCCAGACAACTCCTCACTATGCTAATGCTATGACCCTACAATAACTGAACTCCCCATATTCTGGGATCATTGTATTTCTCATATCCGGCTGTTTGTTGTTAGGGAAAAAAATTTATTCATTTGGATGAGAGCACCCTGGGCTAATGATTCAATAAGCCCTAACAAATTTTCCTACAGATATGCTCAGGTCAATAGGCCCATGTTTGGCAATCAACCCCTCTGTGGAAATCATGCTGGTATAGGTTTTGATTAGGCCCTTCCTATTCTTATGAGGAGGTAATTACCACAATGGAACCTTTAAGGGCAATAAATCATTTGAGGACTCTGTCCAAATAACACTTAAAACAAATTTTACTTTCAAAGGCATGCCTGTCTATGTCAAGCTCCCCTTCTTCCTTTTACTAACCAATGCTATTACAGCAGATACAAAATACACAACAAACCTCTGCATGCTGGATGCCCACTGGAATTTTTAAAAAGCTTCTCATGTGGTTCTCGTATGTATTTCCACATTCTTATGGGTGCCTTTTGTCAAGTTGGGAGCATAGACCCAAGCCCCTCGCATCTATCCCAGGCCTGAGAATTGTATTGGTCTGGTCTCCAAATCCCAGGATGTCACCACTCCCACGGGGTATTTAAATGAACTCCCAAAAGAGGAACACATGGCCTATTTTTCTTCCTCCTGGTGGTTGTGCTTGTGGCCTCCCGGTTCCCCTCCGGGCCACCCAAGAGCACAGAATTCCCATTAAAACTGGATATTTCTTAATTGGGCTTGTTTTGATTTGGCTTGATTGGGAATTTGTGTTGGCAGAGAGCTCTTGTTAGGAAATATTCCTAACATCCAAGTCATGACACCAATGTAAGGGA
>LOEQ01004178.1:180135-199133 GCA_001685075.1 Bramus lutescens | reverse complement strand
CCTTTGGAAGAGCAGGCAATGCTCTTAACCGCTGAGCCATCTCTCCAGCCCACCAGTCAGCATCTTTTAGCATTGAGGGATCCAGAATGGCAGACTTCTCCATAACAAAATGCACTAGCATCCTGCTCTTGGCTTCTGCTGCAGAGCCCAGGTATAACAACTATTTCTTAACATCTGCCAGGCTGCAATTTTATAAGCATGGGTCTGAAAGTCTGGTATTTTCCATATATATTTGTTTTAACATGAACATCCTCAATGTTTTTGTAAATGACGTGCAGAATTCTAAATTGAATTTCAAGAGAACTTATCTTGCAAACTGTGGTTCTCTTTTCCAGGTATCTGTATCCGTATTTCCTGTCATGCTGGTTCTTTCAACAATACCAAAAACCTAGGATTCATTCTCATTTCCTCTTTCCCTCATCCTTCCTAAGCCACGAGCGCATCCTGGCCACAGGGCCTTCTCAACTTGATACAAACCTGCTCCTTCCTACAGACACTTCGCTGCTGCCCAAGAGTGAAACGATGGCAGGTCCTAGTTTTTGTTTCTGCCTGTAGACCTGATACCATTATCCATGTTACACCTGGAACATTTCAACAGAATGGCCAGTTCACCCCATTCTTTTAATAGATTCTCCAAGGGCTCTGCTCCTTTCTTAGAATGAAGCCTTCTTGCCAGGTCCTGTATGGCCGTCTTGAGTTAGACTTGTCTTCCTGTGACTTCATGTTCTATGATTCTCTTTACTTAGGCTTCCACACCTACTTTCCACAAGAGATGTCAACTGGATCCTTCCTGCCAACCTGTACTGCTGTGTTCTGAAATGCTTTGCCCTTGGCACCTGCAATGGATGGTTCCTTTGTGTTCATTCAGATCTCAGCTCCAACTTAGATGTCATTTCTACATTTGTTAAAGTTGGTAGGCATTTTAGAGACAGGACTCCTCGCCTCCTGCTGAAATGTCTGCATTTTATTTTGACAGAGAAATAAAAAGGAGCCACATGAGGACATGTTCTTTGGCCAATACCTGGTCTTTGCTGATGAACCTACTTTTGCAGCTTCTCCTTCGAGCGTAGTGGTAGCAAAGGAAACATAACTTTGTTCTCTGATAATTACAGCTTATATTTCACCACAAGCCCTCATTTATTGCTGAGTTTTCCTTAAGCTATCTCAAAGGGGGTCAGTCAGTGTGCAGAATAGATGGAGAAACAAAAGATGAATGAAGTGTGGTTGTTGCTTGAAGTTTCACACGAACATGCTTCCAGAAGAGAAAACAGGCGGCATGTGCTCCCAGGCTGAGAATCCACCAGGCTGGGGTACAGAAATTAGACACGAATTCTCATTTGCCTCCCTGGTTCAATGTTTTCAGCTTTAACATGTGTCTAATGTGACAGCATTATTGCAAGAGAGGTCTTCTTCAGAAAAAAAAAACATGCAGGTTCACTGAAGAACAGGATTCTAGTGGGAACTCCCTGCCATTTTCCATAGGGTAAAGTCTGCTAATATGCAGATCATTAACCAGTTCCTTTCTGAAAATTTTGCTGCCATAGGGCAGAGGAATTGTTTATGGAGTTTTGTAGAAGTTTGAGGTCTTTCTAAGCCCATGTGCTAGAAAATTAACATTGAAGGCCAAAGCCAAATACTTACCAAGCACATACTGCAAGACAGGCAGTAATGTGAGATCCTGTCCCATACACTCACTCTCTCCTTTTAGTTACTAAACTGCATGCTCATTGATTCTCTTTTTCACCTGAGATCTTGTTCAATCACCCCTATGGTAGACACTTTACTCTGGTTTCTGACTTCAAGATCTGGACTCCTGCCCCTCATAAACCTTTGCTGCCCAGTGAGACTTCTACCTAAGTCTGTTTTCTGTATTTTCAGTTTTATTTAATGGTTTGATATGTAAGCATATTTATCCCTAGAAAGACTTTCTGACTGAAGATGCCTTACAGTACAGACACAGGAGTTGACTGGGCTGTGCCTTCTGTGCAGAAGAGGACCTGACAAGAGCCTGTTTCTGATCTCACTGCTAGTCACCAGGCAGGAAGTGTTTATTTACTGGATTTATTCTCAGCCATGGAGATGACTGTCATGGGGGTGCTATTTTTCTGTTAAATATACTTTCCATTGTTTAAATCCCGGAAGATTTGACTTTGGGGGCTGGAGAGATGGCTCAGTGATTAGCCACACTTGCTGCTCTTTCAGAGGACCCACATTCAGTTCTCAGCATCCACATCAGACCCATAACTCCAACTTCAGGAATGGATCTGACTCCTTCTGGCCTCCTCTGGCACACACACACACACACTGTGTGTGTGTGTGTGTGTGTGTGTGTGTGTGTCACACACTCACACACTCAATTAAAACCAAAGTCTTTAAAAAAAGAACTGACTTCCTCCTGAGTTAAACAGAACCAAAATCAAGATCACTAAGAAGTTGTCTTAGAAATCTGCCCACCTGATTATTGTCACATGATATCCGAATCTCTCCTCTCTGACAATGAAATAATTGCATTTCTATAACTTTTCATAATTTTCCTTGGTGATCATAAGTGGAAAGCCTAATTAAAGTTGAAGCTAATACTTCATTTATGGGTTTCATTTAATAAGTATGAAATTAGCTTTAATATTCAGATGGTCTTTTGAGAAAAACACATTTGTTCATTAAATGTTGCTTGCCCAACTCTCTTCCCTCTGCTGTTGTATAATAAGATACAAATGACAGGAATAATCCCAGCAGTTACATTGTTTTTAAAGTCACCAAATGTTTTCACAACTACAATCTTGCTTAAATATGGTCTCTGTTCTCAGCAAACCTATACCAGGAAAACCAGTAATATACATTTCTTAGGGAACTATTAAGTAGAGGTGTGAATACATTTGAAAGCAACAGAGAGAAATGTCAGCATAAGTGGAATTAATCTCAAAGGGATTCAACCTGTCTCCTATCTCTGACTGACTTTGTCATAAATCTGCTGAACCCCGCACACTACTGGTGTTTTAGGTTGCCAATGTTCAGTGTGTAAGAATGGGTGTGGCTCTCCATGTGCTGTCTGAATATGGAACCTGTCCTGTCTACTCACGTTTAATGGAAGGACTCATTTAGAGAATCAGAGGCATGCATCCAGGGAATGAGCTCATTCGCAAGAGTCGCTGAACAGTAACTTCTGCCCTTACGAGGAAGTGACGAGTGGTTCCACCTGGACTCATTGGGTCACATCCTGTGTTGCTGGGTTCTCCCCCAAAGAACAATTCAAAGACCTCATAATCTGTTGCCTTTTCCCATCAGTTTCTTAATCATGAAGGCTCATTACCTCAAGTGGCTCCATCCTTTCCTTAGGGAAGATTTTCTTTTGAAGTAGAGATGTAGGAGAGAGAGAGAAAGAGAATGAGAGAGGGAGAGAGAGTTTTCTTTCACAGTTTTCTTTCTCTTCCTCAGCCCTATCATCTGGGCCTGTTTATTACTCAGTGGTTACACAACTAATCATGGCTCCAGGGTTGGAAGGACTGCAGAGCTCAGTTATGCTATTCTGTGCAGCGATGCTCTGTTACAGAACATGGCAAGCTATGTGGTCATACAAAATGTGAAGAAACAGCATCTTAAGTGAAGGTTTGTTACTTCTTTTCTAGATCCCCATTCAGTGATTCTGAGCCTGGACAGCATGGTGAACTTGAGATGCCAAGTTTTAATTTTTAAGAATTTAAGTCAGTGTCAGGAGGCAGGGGGATGCAGGGAGAAGGAAGGGCATGAGAGAGGGAATGCCTGGTGAAAATGACCAAAATTCCTTTTCTGCATTGTGAAGTTGTCAGAGAGTAAACAAAATAAATGATTAGCAGCCTTGACAAAAGATTCCAGGCCGGTGGACCTGAGATGAGCTTGGGTTTTTGTGTTTCTAGCCAGCAGACCAGAGCATTCTGATGTGATGATCATTCAGCTGTGATCCAGACTCCTTCAAAATTTGAGGGTTGCATTGATTCACCATAATTTTTATGAACACAAATGATTTACTGGGACTAATCAAACTCATATTTTCTGATTAGGTTTAGTTCTTGGTTTTCTTTTCTAGCTTTATTGATGTATAATTGGCAAATATTAAAGCTATACATACTTGAGGTATACAATATGATGTGCTAATATATGTATATAGCACAAAATGTTTATCATATTCAAGCAGATTAATAGATTGACTGTTACTCCCCTTTAGTAACTTCTATAAACATGTGATGAGAATGCTAGAGATCTACTCAGTGGACGACAAGTCCATAATCTGGTGTTATGAACTACAATGTCAAGGCAGTACATTAGATTCCCACTTACTTTTGCCACAAGGTTGAGACTAATGTAACTCTAAGCATGTAAAGTTTTGTTATGTAGAAATGCTATTTCTCTCAATGTGAGCTATAAAGCCTAATTTTCAAAGGCTTATCTTTTGGAAGACTGCTTTTACACTCTATCTCCCTCCCTTTGTTAAAGTGCAACATAGTCTGTAGAGAATGCTATTCATGTTTGTAAGCCGAGACTGCTCATTTGTTTCCCGGCCGCCCAGACCCAAATAGTCACACAGAAACTATATATTAATTACAACACTGTTTGGCCAATTAGCTCAGACTTCTTATCAACTAACTCTTACATCTTAAATCAACACATTTCTATTAATCTGTGTATTGGCACAAGGCTGTGGCTTACTGGTAAGGGTTGGGCATCTGTCTCACTCAGCAGCTACATGGTGTCTCCTTAATTCAGCCTACCCTCTCTATATATCTCTTTCAGCCCGGCTATATTTTGCCCTGCTATAGGCCAAAGCAACTTCTTTATTAACCAATGGTAATAAAACATATTCACCGTGTACAGAGGGGAATCCCATATCATCATGAACCTTGTTTAGCTTGTTGCTCAGCTTTTCGTCACTGTGACCAAATACCTGAGATAATCAAGTTAGATGGAGAAAAGGTTTGTTTTAACTCAGTAATGGAGGAAGGTTCCAGTTCATGGCCAGGTGGGTTTATTGCTTTTAAGCCTGTGGCAAGGCAAGCTACTGTGGCAGGAGCAAGAGGTGATGGCAACCTGGGAGCAAGGAAAAGAAAGAAAAGCCTGGGTCAGCACTACCATCAAACACACTCATCATCAGTCCACTTCCTCCCAGTAGGTCCTTATAGATTCTACCACCATCCTTAGAATCATGGACTGAGAGCCAAGTAATTAACATAAGGGCCTTTCAGAGACATTTCATTTCCAAACTAAGGCAAAAACTGTTTCTCTTGGTTGTGAGATTATTTTTGTCAGCAGAATGAGGTATACATGCCATATCAAATTATTACAGAAGAGATTATATTTTGACAATAAACAACTCTCAAATCCCTCTTGAAGAACTAGTATTGACCCTTTATTATTAGCTGAAACTGTCGTTTATATTAAGCTCAACCCTTTGTGCTACACATTCTGCAGGTTTTGCTGGATATACTATACCATATATCCATCATTATAGCCTTATGCAGAATATTCAAATGACCTAAAAGTCCCCTGGCTCCTACTTACCCTTCACTTTCTCTACTCAACCCATGGAAATTACCAATATTTTAAATGTGTCTTACCATCTCTAGAAGGCAACATAGTTGTAATCACATAGTAATTGCTTCTTTCATCTGAAGCATGTATAATCAGTGGATTAGAGTTCAAAATGACAGGGAAGGCAGCAAGAAGCTGAAATGGAGTGGAGAGGGTACATCTTCAGCTCCAAACACAAGAGAGAGTAAACTGGTAGCAAGGTCAGGCTGTAAACTCTCAAAGCCCTCCCCTAGTGATGCACCTCCATCAAGACCATACCCCCTAAATGTTCCTTAGCCTCCACAAATAGTGCCACCAATGGGGCACCAAATATTCAAATACCTGAGCCCATATAAAAAATAGCATTCAAACCACAACAAATGGTAGGAGTGAAACTCTGAAAGTAGAATATGTTGTTTACTTTTTTTTTTAAGCTAAGCTACATGTCCAGTTTGCATTATTCCAACTGGGGAAGTCAAGTTCATAAGTGCCTCTCAGATCGACGTGGGCTTATAAGATCAGCATAAGAGAAAAATGGGGAAAGAACTCTAGAGTGTTCTGCACCAGCGATTTGATACTATGACTTGGAAATGACCCCATTCATGCATACTGGTAGCACATTCTAGCTCCACAACAGAGAGCCAAGAAATTCAGCCTTTTAATTATCCAGAGGAAACTGACAGCTGGATGCCAGTCATTAGCACTAGTAAGTATTAGATTATGCTCATATATTTATTAAACATTTGGTATGCCCTGCTAGCCACATAGAAGCTGTGCTTATACAATTGAAAGGTTCCATGACTATGGCATCAGGCTCTGTAGCCCAGAGGTCAGAATGGGATGATCTGTACCTTAGACCCACTGTGCATTTGGAGATACAGTCTATGGTAGTTTTAATGAAATGGCTCTTAGGCTGATAAGGACTGACACTAGTAGGTGGTATGTTCTTGTTGGATAGGTAAGGCCTTGTTGGAGGAAGTGTGTCCCTGGAGGGTGGGCTTTGAGCTCTGAGATGCTCAACCCAGGCCCAGTGTCTTACTGTCTCTTCTTGTGGCCTATAATTCAGATGTAGCACCTCTCCAGCACCATGTCTACCTGCATGCCACCACCATTCCCTTTATGATGATAAAGGCCTAGACCTCTGAACTCTAAGCCAGCCCCAGTTAAATGTTTTCTTTTATAAGAGTTGCTATGGCCATGGTGTCTGTTCACAGCAATAGAAACCCTAATTATGATACAGGCACTTGCTAAGGGAACTTCCTAGCTAGGGATCCCACTCCGCTAAGCTCTATCACCTTGGCCTTCACTTCCCATGAGGTTCTGGTTTTTCTAACTTCGGATGACACACAGAGAAGAAATTGGACAACTTAATTTGTCCTCTGAGCAACCCCCTTAGTTCACGCCTTACTTCTCGATTCATAACTTTTGTTTCTGGGTCAGTCTAGCTTTATAGCTGTCTGTTCCATATGTCCCAGTATCAATTCCCACGGTGCTTTTACCAGTGTTCTCACTAGGCTTGCAGGGCAGCTCTGCTACCTCCCCTCCTCCATCCCCTTCTCATTTAGATGACTTGTAAAACTCTGGGTCTATCAGACTTCCGGGGAAGAAGCCTTTATTTAGTCGAAGTTTTGCATAGCCGTATTTTCCTGGCACAGATTTCTGGATGTCTTCCAAATGAATGCAGTGATTTCCAGCCATGAATTAAGCAGATCACTTCCTTCTTACTGCGGCGTCCTAAGAGGCACTTGTTACTCACGGCAAGTCTTACCTTTCCTTGATTCCTAAAGGGAAGGAGTGGCTGCTGCTCCCATCTCACAGATGTGGGCTCTTGATCCACTTTTATTTTTTTTTAAAGATTTTTTAACTTTGTATGTGTTTTGTATGTCTGTGTGTGCTTGCGTGTGTGCATGTGTGCATGCGTGTACATGTGCATGCATGATAGTATGTACACATGCTTGAAGATGTCTGTGAAGGCCAGAAGAAGGTGTTGGAGTTACTCCCATGGAGCCAGAGTTACAGGCCTTGTGAGCGACCTGGCTTGGGTGCTGGGAACCAAACTCAATTCCTCTGCAGGGAGCAGCAAGTGTTCTTAGATGCTGAGCCATCTCTCTGATCTCCCCCATGCTTTTTCTACTTGCAATATAGCTAATCTTTCTATTTTCTTCTTTCCTGTAATACTTAGTATTATGGATTGAACCATGTTCTTCCTCCGAAATACATTGAGATCTTAAACACTGGTAGGTCAGAGTATGACCTTATTTAGAAATGAACTTTATAGGGGTAATTGAAAATGAAGTCATTGGGATGGGCGCTAACACAACATGACTGTTGTCCTTTGAAAAGACTGAATTCATATATGGAATAGACAACACAGAGTGTGTGAAAATGCCAGTGAAGCTGAATGTAAAGATAGAGGTGGGTTTAACAAACCAAAGAACATCAAAGATTTTTAGCAAACCACTGGAGGCAGGAGAAAATCCAGGAACAGGCTGTCTGACTCTCCCTTGAAAGGTAACCAATGCCCAAATTCTCTCCCAAGCCATGAGGCAATAAAGTACTGCTGATCAGGCACCCCACTCTGTGGTCCTTAGTTTGGAAACCCTAGTGGGGACCTGTCTACTGGATCAAAGGAGGGCCATAAAACTACCATTCTGACTCCCAAGCCCATCTACCACAGATATACGTTCATGGGGTATATTACTGATTTACCAAATTATCACAGAACAGTTACTCATCCTGTCATTCACTACGACAAAACATGGCATAGAAAGGACCTAAGGAAGGGTGTATTCTGGTTCACAGTTCAGGGGACCAAGTTCATCATGGTGGAGTAATCATGGCGGATAGCCACATGGCAGTGGGAGCGTTCTGCATCTGCTTACAAAGCATGAGGAATACTGACTGACTTTCTTCTTTTCCTCCTTTATAATCCATCCAGGACCTCAGGCTGTAAGGTGGAACCACCTGTGTTAGGGCTGACTCTTCCCTTCTCTGCTGAGCGTCTCTGAAAGCACGTTTACAAATGCACCCAGAAGTATGCCCCATTGGTGCTTGAGGTATCTATTAATCCAACCAAGTTGATACTTGGAGTTATCCATCCCCCAAAGTGAGTCGTTTCATCAGCGGTATCACCATTGCGTAACATGGGGACCAGCTTCCTAGTACCAGTTTCTGCCTTGTTCATTATAGCCTGGCTTGTGCTGCTACTGAAATCAACCCCTTTATCCCAGTAGTTCAGAGTCCTTTCTCATGCTTCAGATCCATTGCCAGCTGGCTAGGAGACTGTGCTCACTGCCATTGTCCTTCCTCAGGGACAGGGGCTGCCTGGGAGACTGTGCTCACTGCCATTGTCCTCCCTCAGGGACAGGGGCTGCCTGGGAGACTGTGCTCACTGCTGCTGTCCTCCCTCAGGGACAGGGGCTGCCTGGGAGGCTGTGCTCACTGCTGCTGTCCTCCCTCAGGGACAGGGACTGCCTGGGAGGCTGTGCTCACTGCTGCTGTCCTTCCTCAGGGACAGGGGCTGACATAGGAAGCTTATTTTAGCACTCAGTACCAGACTTCACAGAGAAGTCAGGAAAGGGAAGAGAGCACTGGGTTTCCCACTAACAGTCGAAACACTTCATCCGTTTGTAATAAATTGGCCAGAACTGATTACATGCCATCAACCATCCATAGAGGGAACAGGAAAGTTTAGTTTGGAGTGCTTAGAGAGTGTCTGAATCAGCTCTGGCGCCATCGCAAATATCATGCATTTGTTTGTTGGAATAAGTGTTCATTTCTTATAATTCTAGAGGCTGGAAGGTTCAAAGTGTTGGTATCATCAAGTCCTGGTTAGGTTCTGATTCCTGGTTTACAAATGGCCATGTTCTTGCTGTGTCTTTAATGAGGTTGTTCTCTCTATATATAATGCTCCAGTCTTATCCATAAAGCCCTCAACCTGACCCCTAAACTCCCAAAGGACTCTTCCTTTGCAGCCTCCCCTTGAGAGTTGCTGTGTAACTTAACTTTAGAGGGACATGAACATTCAGTCCACAGAAGAGGCTTAGGAGAGCAAATATCAGCATTGAGCTGACAACTGCCACCCTAATAGCTTCCCAGGTTTTGTTGAGAACCCACTAATGCTTCAATTCAATGCCTAATTCAGTGCTTATTAAATGATTGTTTACACCCATCATTATCACACAGGTGCAGGGATGATAAACAATGAATGAAGATGAACTTTTCTGTAGTGGACAGGCGAGGTGAAAGTCAATAAATGATCTAATATTTTAATTACTACCCCATAAATGGAGATAGACAGACCTGAGGTGCTTAGAGAAGATTAAGAAAACCTCCCAGTGAAGTGATGCTTGGAGTCAGGGCTGTGTTCCATGCATGAGGTCACAGGTAGAAGTGAATGCAAGTGACACTATGATGAAGAGCAGGTTTCTTTCAAGAAGAAGCGGTTTTCAACCTGTGGCTTATGAGATATCGTGCATATCAGATATTTACACCATGACTCAGAATAGTAGCAAAAATACAGTTAGGAAGTAGCAAAGAAGTAATTTTATGGTTGGAGGTCAGCATAATATAAGGAAATGTATTAAAGGGAGGTAGCATTAGGGAGCTTGAGAACCACTTACCAGTTATTTGATGAATAGAGGGATGGCGATGAGGATACATTCTTTTCTTAATCTCAGTATAACATGGAACTAGTTACACTGAGCAGGCACACGTGCATGGATGCCATGTCTGCAGGTGATGGAGCCGGCTGCTGACAGTAGTCCAGGCAGTATGGCAGTAAGGCCTTCCTGGACAAGGGCCAGGAGCGCACCACCATGCTTGCCATCCATTGTTGCTGTGTGGGAAGGCCAGCACTGGGAGCTAACTTGTTGAGTTCAGCCAGTGCTTTCTCCCCATAACTGGGTATGTGGGTTCCAGGCCCAAGGCTTCAAGGATTAATGTGGAAAATACTGTAGAGTCCAGTGAGGACTGTGAATAAGGTAAGAAGATGGAGAAACGTGGATGGCGTTTTCTCCCATAATGGTATTTTTGGCAAGAATTTTTTTCACCTCCTCCAGGGTTTTTCTTCCTTTTTATTCTTGGTGCCTGCCCTTTGATCAAAAAATAGAATAAACTTTCATACAAGAACATTTGATTTCCCCTTCCAAACTGACTATTCATAACCTATTTAAAATTGATTCATAGTCTTACAGGCTACAGATTAATTCCATGTAGAAGCCAGGAGAAGGTCATCTTCTTCATGGTTTCTGCAGTTTTCCAGTTTCTCCTGGCTAGTTGAAAGGGACAGGTTTGGTTTGATGACCCTGTAGCAAGAGGGCTATGGTGATTTGGATAAGATATGTCCCTCTGTAGACTCGCATATTTGAACACTTGATCCCCAGTTGATGGTGGTATTTGGGGAAGTTATGGAACCTTTCAGAGGAAGCATGTCTGGAAAGAGGCTTTGAGGGTCTATAGCCTGACTTACTTAATGCTTCCTGTGTGTGGATGAAAGGAATAAGTAGCTAGCCTGAGAGCCAGATGATGTGCCTTCTTTCCCATCATAGATTCTCCCTCTGGAACCAGAAGCCAAAAGAAACACTACTATGGTTGCTTTTGTTTTGTGGTATTCGAACACAGTGACAGAAAAGTAATTCTTGTGATTCGGATCATCACTGTTAGAGGGTGTCGGGGTCAGTGAGGCAGAAAGGTTCTGCTTCCTGTTCAGTATTACATCACTAATTGCTTAAAGGACTGCAGTTGTGACTCAGATCTCCTGGGCCCCCATCCAGGGAGATGAATTATAAGAATGGCTCCTTCTCCCATGTGAGACAGAAAGTGCCTCCATTGAATTCTGACCCTTCCCTGGGCTAAGCACCATATCCTTGCAACATTTTGACTTGCTGTGAGATATTCCATCCTGGTTTGCTCTCCCTCTGGATCTCTAAGCAGCCTGTCTCTCTGCCCCTTCTTAATGTGTTTTTTTTTTAAAACAGTGTTGAGCTCTGGGGACGAGATTCTTTTTACTTTGTTAATCTCTTGACTTAGAAAGTCCTTATGCTGAATTTTAGTCTGCTTTGAAGATTGCTGATTCCTTCAGGGACTACTCTGTAGTCTTGTCATGCCTCACAATTATCTTGTCTCCTTTTAAAATGTATTCTTTAGTCTTTCTAAATAATTAAGCATTTTGGATTAATGACTTTTGTCTCCCAGGTAAGAGAGGTTTTGCCTTTTGTCCTAGGAATATTTATATTGTGTCTAACAGGGACAGAAATTTTGAAAATGCCTTATATAGTCCCATTCTACTGTTGAGAGAATATTAATATAATGTACATACTTTTAATAACTGAGGCTATGCTTGAGAGTGAAATCACAATCCTCTATTCCATTTTCTATAGTTGCCTTCCTATCTAGGATAGAGAGATTAACACTAAGCGTGGCTGCTAGATACGAGTTCATCTCTATGTGTACCCTGAGTCCACCACTTATTAGTGTACACTTAGGTAAGTTACTTAATTTTCTTGTGACCCAGTCTTCTCCTTTGTGAAATAGACATGACAATTACAAAACCATGCCAAGAGATTATCTTGGGATTTTATGAGATCAGCAATGCAAAGAATTTAACATGGTTGCTGTAAGAAGATGGGCTATTTTTTGAGTGTATACACCAGGCTGGGTGTGACCTAACTGCCCTGTGGCCTAGTGTGTCACGAGCGCTGGTTCTTGGTTACTGTCACAAGGCTGTGAACTGGCTTCTCTGAGGGGTGTTAGTATGAACGAGGCTTTGCGTGCTTCACTGGATTCCATAAGTAGCTGTGCTCTTTCACATTGGAATTTTCATATAAACACCCTTAGGATCTTTTCTCTTTCCTGTGCACTCTTTGCTACTCATACTGCCCAGTGTTGAATGCCTCAAATCATTTTATTCTGAAGGTGAACTATATGATAACTTTCAGGTTACTAAATGCCAACTAGACACACACACACACACACACACACACACACACACAAACACTCCTCAAAAAGCCACATTATACAGGTCACACTTTATTAGTGAGTAATTCACACTAGATCCATGGAGCTGGGAAGCAGAAGAGCCATTATCCAACCTAAGGATTATCTAGCAATTGCAATTTCAGAAAATGGGAATCTGAGATCGCTGGTCTGAAAGGTTTAAAGGGAGTGAGAATTCCTAGTGTTTGAATGCTAGACACAGTGAAAGTGTTATCCTCTAAGGCCATCTGAAATGGAATGCTTATGGAGATAGCTTGAGTGGCCATGGAGGTCCCCTGCATACCCTTTGTGTAGCCTGGATGCCCAGGGAGTTCTGACTGATGGGCTGGAACTTCTGACCAGGTTCTGGAGTTCAGTGAAAAGGAGTTCAAGCCCAGAGTTTCATAATTCCAACCACTCTTACCCCTAGCTCTTTACTGAGTGAATGCAGTCATGTGCCATGTAACGATGAACTGAATGTATTACTTCCTGTCAAGTCACACTGCATATCGATGCCACAACTGTCTTAGTTTGTGTAATTACATGGCATGATATTTCCACAATGATGAAATCACCAGATGATGCATTTCTTAGACGATACCTCTGTAGTTACACAACATGCCAGTATACAGAATTTACTGATACTGTAAGGAAGGATGTCAGGCAAGATTACATCTGAACTAGAGGAGGAGCATGGTGGTCAGCGATTGGGTCAGGAATCATTAAGGTCCTGGGTATCTCTTTTGTGGGAGGAGGTCAGGTGTTTACATTCATTGAAGGTCAACTTGCATTTAGTTGGTGTGTTCTGCATTGCTGCACTGGACCTTTGCAGGAGCAGGGCATGGGGCAATGTACTAAAGGAACTGACCTTGGCTGACTCTATTTTGATCATTCACCCCCATCTTTCGTAGTAAGCCTTTCTCTTCCACTAATGTTGGAAAGCTATTTATACCTTTGCTTTCACATGCAAAACCTCTCCCCTTGAGCAGTGGGTCTAATTGTGGCTTTTGTCTTTAAAAATGCTGTACCCCTGAGCTTGGGCACCATGAGCCTCTGAGGCATCAGCCTGATCTCGGTTGCTGGTTAATAAAATGATTCATATACTTTAAAAAAAATCAGATAACTTCGCGTACTGTTTTTGATCTTCACCATAAAAATCATGCAGTGCAGGTTTCATTTTATTGGCATGAAAGTTGCACTGGACCCAAAGACTGGAGGAGAGCCAGCGTTCAGTCCTAAGCATTGATTTAGTCATCGCAGTTTTCAGTGTAGGAAAGTGTGTTAGGATCTGCCAAACCCATGAGTCAGATTGCAGATGTGAGGCACTTGTGGCTGTGGCTGAGTAGCATATGCAGTAGTAGAGGTGGCTGAGGGCAGAGGGTACTGTGGTAGGGGCTCCTCAATTCCTTCCTCAGTGAGCCCCAGAGTGAATCAAAGTGGGGAGGGCAGTGGGGACTGCGAGCTAAGGTCTTTAGTTTGATTGCGTTGTGGTAAAGATGGACTACTCAATTACTGGTTCTGCAGCAAGAAAACTGGGGTGGCTAGGAACTCTGCCAGTGACACGCTTCTTGTCACTTACAAAGTCCCCTCCTGATTAAGCTAACCAGAATGTCTCTTGCCATTATGGCTGAAAATTGGCTAATGTGTTGGGGTTTTAGAACCTGTCAGGCTGATGTCTCTGATTTGCTCTGACTTCTTCTCAAGAAGAAAATAGCCATGTTTGGTATACCCAACATTTATTATGAAGGTTAAGCAAAATGGATTTCTAAATCGCAAGGGGACACTCTGTGACAAGTAGTGTTGAGAATTGTCTTTGCACCCAGGAAGAAGGCTTTTTATTGACACCAGGAGTCAAGACAATTCTTGAGAACTGTGACATCAGAGTTAATATGAAATTGATATATCGTACTCTTTCATTTCTTAATGGGATATTCGAGTTATTTCTTCTTCCATTAGGGGAAGTCTCATTCCGCCTTATAGATACTGAATTTGTGGATTATTAATGGGCTTAGAACCGGTGGCCATTCAGGATTGTCACTGTTGTATTTAATTTTCTTAGTTTTTTCATGTTAATATTCATATCTTTTGGCTGTTTGGGGGAAAACAGGAATTGTGGGTTTGTGGGAGTCAAGATTCCCTCTGCTAGTGAGACATATTGTTTCTAAATTCCAGGAAAAGCCAGTGTGATGACTCATTGGCCTCTGGGGTTCCCTCCTGTGGGTCCCATAGAAACACAGCTGGCAAGGAGGAAGCTGGGTTTAAGTGAAGATGAGCTCCTTCCTGTGAGTTTGTTCAATTCAGCTTCTTTCTGATATTTGAAAATACCTTACCTGCTGGTCAGTCTAATAAGGGATGCTTGGAGTGGCCGCAATCAATGCCCAAAAGTATCGAGTGTAGGAAACAGCATTTTAGGAAGTCATCACAAGTGTTTTAAGGCATGAGCCTAAGCAGGGGGACTGAAGCTAAGGTAGAATTACAACATTGGATGGAAGCAAAAGTTTTGATTGGAGGTGGGAGTGTGGTGAGGATTCATAGCGAGATGCCTATGGCCAGCTGTTAGGATAGCTTGGCATTCTTATGTATATGTGTGTGCACATACATGCCCGTGTGTACACGTGGCAGAGGAAAATAGGGGGTAACAGAGATGAGTAGCTAGACAATCATGATTTATGCCTTTGACTGAGCAAGAGACCCTTCTGCAGGGAAAAGAGGCACAGTTCTGCCAAAGCAAATCAGAATAATCAGGCATCCAATAGAAAGAAGGGGTGCCCCATAGGCTCGAGTAGCTTCAACAGGTAAACTGGGAAATAGAAAGTGCTTGTTCTTAATACTGGGGATAAATGAACTGCGTTTAAAATTTGGCAGCATCTTTAGAGTTACATGTGAGGGTCTTGAACCCCCCGCTGTTTGGGGCGAGGCGGTGAGTGTCCTTTCTGTCACCACCACCATTAATTCTGAAGCCCAGAGAGAATGTCGCCAAGAGGCAGAGGAGTCAGTGCAGGCTGGGCAGGACAGATGGGGAGCAGAAGGAGGGGAAGGCACTGTGAATTTGAAAAGGAAGCTATAAAATTAATTTGCCCTTCCTTTATGAATGAGGCATTAGCACTTGCTTTTGGGCCAATTAACGCTGGCCATCACGCTTTAATAGTGGCAGTTACAGCCAGTTTAATTAGTAAGTTTTTGTGACTAATTTAACATTTCACTGAACGAGAAGCCATTCTGAGGGGGAAAAGAGGGATCCTCTAAATAATATTCACATCTCTGCAAAAGCCCATCAGTTAATAAGTAGACATCCAACAACAGATAATTGTTGCTCCATATTTTTAAAGTGACAGCTTAATTAGGGATTTAAAGTGGAAAAATAGAAACACTGTTTGCCATCAGGACTGATGACAAAAAAGTTGGGCTCACATTTTGACACTGTTTTTTATTTCTTCTCTCACTGGTACTTCTGTTCCAATTTGCTATCGAACTTGATTTATTTTCCACTCTCCTCTTATCTATCTTTAGTTTGCCTCCGCCGTCCTCACCCCCATTTCCATGGCTGCCATTTTGCTTGAGGCTCTTCCTGACAGCATTTTGGGGGTACAGATAAAAAGGACATAGCTCCCCACAGTTATCCTCAGCAGTCCAAGGGTTCCCCAAGCATGTTACAGTCCTCCACTCAGACCAAACTAGGATTTGTAGCTTCAGTGCTGCAGAGATTTTCAGGACTAGCTAGTTGATGCTGCAAAGTCTATCTGAATATAGGATAAAGCATGTGGACTGGTAGAAAAAGGGTATAAAAGATCTCTCAGGAGTATGGGTCTGGGCTTCTCAAAGATGAACCTGGGCTCATGGTTTTTACAATTGCCATATATAGGATTTTGGTCAGGTGAGAATTTACTACCAGCCACTCATCTACATGTAGAAATTCATTTCCCAGGGTAGTGGAGGTTAAACTAAAGTGTTGGAGGTTAATTCCTTCTGAATGCTTCATCCTAGACTTTCCCTGCTGATACAGACTTGCCCTGAATGAAAATGATCCCCAATGGCTCATGCATTTGAATGCTTGGCATCAAGGACTGTACCATTGGAGGATTAGGAGGTGTGGCCTTGTTGGAGGAAGCCTGTCACTGGGGATGGACTTTGAGGTTTCAAGGCCCAAGCCAGGTCCAGTGACACTCTCTCCCTGTTGCCTGTGGATTCGGATGCAGAACTCTCAGCTCCTTCTCCAGCACCAAGTCTGCTTATGTGCTGCTGAGCTGAGAGCCAGCCCCAGTTAAACGCTTTGTGTGTAAGAGTTGCTGTGGTCATGGTGTCTCTTCACAGCAATAGAACACGGACTAAGACACGCTCCTTCACGCTGTGTCTGCTTTTACTTCAGCTCTTCCTATAAAGACACCAGTCACATGGGTTAGGCTCCATTCCAGGGATCTTCAGTTGCCTCCTTAAGGAGCTCTTGTTTATCTGTTCATCCCATGAGCAAAGTGCTTACGTTTTAATGTCTAACATTAAATTTGAGTTTCATATTTTACATGACTCCCAAATTTATGCACATTAATAAATTACTAGGATTTTTTTCTTGCTGTTTGAAAGAAACCCATCTCAAATACAATCACACTCTGAGGTACCAGAGTAACATGAGGTAACATGTGTTGTTAAAGGAAGATAATTCAGTCCCTGCCAGGTGATCCCCTTCTGCCTAAAGCAAGTCTTCTAGTCTTGGTTCTAATACTAAAACAGGGCTTTCTAGTTTTGGTTTGTAAATAAGAACCATGAAGGACTGGGAGCAGGTTTTAAGGGCTAAGGAAATAGTTTAGCAAGCAAGGAGATCTGAGTTCGGATCCCCAAGGCTGATGTCAAATTGCCCTGTGCACCTGCAGTTCCAGTAAACGGGAGGTGGAGACAGGCGGCTTCCTGGCTAGATAGTCCAACCAAATGAGGTGCTTCAGGTTTCAGCTGGGGATTGGTGTTGGAAAGGAGAAAGACAAAAGGCTGCAAGGCTGCCAGGTATCCTCTCCCTGAGAGTTCCATGGAAGCTGTGTTTCATCTAGGGTAGCTTGCTATGGCAGGATTTAAAGTGAGAGGAGAGCCGAGTCATGGGGTCACCCAAGTTAGGTCACTGTCTTGCCCACAGGGCATTTCTTGTCCTGCTTTCCCACTTTGGTGACAAATAGTCTGAGAGATACTTTCTCACTTAACCATGGAGAAAAAAAAAAACCTTTATTAGACACAGACTGCAGGGCTGCACCTTGGTTGGATCTGGAATTGACTATGAGGCAAACCTCTGGGCACGCCACCCTGACCTTCCTAATTATATTAATTAAGGTGGGAAGACGACACATTTTTAATATAGGCCACATCTTTCAACAACCACCCAGATATAAGGAGGTTGGAAAGAAAAACTTTAACATGTTCAATAGTTCATCCACCCAGTTGTTGCCACTGTGGTGGTTGCTGCTGACATCAGATCCCAGCTTCTTTGGCCTCCAGCACGGTCTGAAGACCCGTGGTTCTCCCTGAATCTTCCAGACTGATTTTCTGAAAAATTTTAAATGCATTTCCTTTGTCCTTGAAACCTGGCTAGATCACAGTTGGAGAATATAGCGGAGCTTGTCATCTGACTTTGTCATTGTCTAACAGCAAGCGGGCAGCTCTGTTCCAGGGATAAGTCCCTCGGAGCATGAGTAAGAAAGAGCTGGCATGTAGGAGCGTTGTTGCAGCCTGGTGCAAATGCCAGCTGCTTCACTGCCACAAGCCACATGTTTTTAGGTCATCCAGCACTCATGATGACAGGGGTGTTTTTCGTGTTCCCCCAGATAGGGCACGTCTGCTGGTCATTTGTTTCATTAGGTTTTTATTTCTGACTCAGGATTTGTTGCATCATAGCTACAGTGGGAGGACTGGTTGGGATAAGCTCTTGTGTCTGCACAGTGTGCATCATCAGGCTCACGCCCCTGTCATTTTGTACTGACCAGAAGTTTGTCCCTCTCCTTACTTCTCTGCCTCCCTCTACCCCACTCTGGATAATAACAATTCTACACATCTTCCTCAGCACTGTGATGAGCGTATTTTATGTGCTATATTTGAAGTCAGAGGAGGAAATGGCTTTGAAAACCTTCTAGAGATGGGTCTTACCATCTGGTCCGATCCCAAGATGGGTCTCCCTTCTGCCATAGACTAAGAGAGATATCACAGTACTGGGCTAATTGTCAAACTTTTAAATTCTAGTCATGTGTTCCCAACAGAGAGTCCAAGCTCATCCCTGTTCTAGGATGGTGAAAGTTCAGACCACGGTCTGCCTTCTCTCTGATGGCTGCAGTTCTGATATACATGAGGTCTGGACAGTAATGCACATCCATAAGAATCCATGTAAACCTTGGGAGGAGAGGGGCACAGGCTATTTCCAACTAGAGTGATCTATTGGATCTTGGGAAAAAGAGGGAACAGGCCATTCCCAACAAGAGTGATCCATTGGATCCTGGGGAAGAGAGGGGACA
>LOEQ01004178.1:149253-162815 GCA_001685075.1 Bramus lutescens | reverse complement strand
AGCAAAGGCTATCATTGGTGTTTTCGATTTTAACCATTCTGACAGGTGTAAGATAGTATCTCAAAGTTGCTTTGATTTATATTATTATTTATATTAAATTTTATATTATATTAAATTTTTCTCTCTGTTTACTCTACAGGTCTTTTGCGTATATGTTGTGGCTTCCAGGTTAGTGTTGTCATCGGATTGTGAGTGTGTGAATGAGAAGTTCTCTGCAACTATATCTGTTTCTTGTGCCTTTTCTTGGGCTCTTTTCCTTGCGATTGTTTGTTTTGTCCAATTCTGACGTGTTAGGTTTTGTTTTGTCTTATAACCTTTTATTTTATTTTATCTCATTATTATCCCTTAGAAATATGGTTGTTTTCTAATGGGAGAGAAAAAGGAGGTGGATCTGGATGGGAGGGGAAGCGGGAAAGAACTTGGAGAAGTATAGGGAGGGAAACCACAATCAGGATATATGATGTGAGGAAGAAAAGTCTATTTTTAATAGCACATCTCTCATAGCTGTGCTCAGAGGTTCAATGATCCCTCCTTGGTGAACCTGGACATGCCTTCTAAATGACTCCAGGTCCCTGTCAAGTTGATAGCTGACGTTCACAATCACAGGGAACTGTTTTGTTGGGCTCACCCACCAAAACTCTCCATTATGACAGAAGGATATCCGAACACAGCCCTGCTTGCTACAGAACTTGGAAATATTTTTCATATAGTTTTTTAGACACCCAAAAATGTCTGCTCTAAAATTTCAGAAGAACATTGGAGCCAGGCAATGCAGGACAGGCCAGATTCCCCTCCCAGAAACTGTGAGAGGCCGTTTTATGAAACAGTGAAAGTAATGCTTAAGTTTCAGTGGTGTCTCTAGGACCAGAGACATTCACAGAGGAAATCTGCACATGCTGAGTGTAATCAGCCCAGCAGGGAGAGTATATGAGCTGAAGGTGGTAGAATTAGAGGAAATTGGTTCCCTAAGGCTGGTGGAGCCCAGTTGATTCCACCAAGAGCTACAGATGATGGACATGGAGCTAAAGGATTTAATTTAATGCTTCCATGCTGGTAGTCAGTCTTGCTTTGGCTTAATCTTCTCCTATGTACCTTCACTTTTCCCCTTTGGCATGGGGACATCGACTCTGTGCCATTGTATATTGGAAGTGTGTTTTGAATTTGTAGGGGATCGACGTTAAGAAGTTGCTTCTCATTCCAGAAGAGAATTTGAACTTTGGGCTTTTGAGTAACATAAGAACTGTTGAGATTTGGGGGATTCTTCGGTGAACTAATTGCATTTTGTTTTATGAGATGATTCTGAGCTTTTGAGGACTAGGGGCAGATTATTATGCCTTAAAAGTGGTATGTAAACATATGGACATATGACGGTTATCCTTCACTGTCAATTTGAATGGATCTAGAATCACTTGGGAGACAGCTCTCCATATTTCTGTGATGCCCTTCCCAGGGAGGATTCACTGTGATGAGAAAAACATCCACAAACCTGAGTGATTGTTATGCCACAGTCTGAGGGCTCATACAAGAAAAGAACAATGAATCCAGAATTTCCCTCCTCTGCCTCTTGGTCCAGCAGAGGTATGAGGAGTCCAAGGCCCATGTACCTATTGCCATGGCTTGCTCTGCCTTCCTTCTCACCATAATAGATAGACTCTTCTTCAAGCATGAGCCCATGTAAATATTTTTTCCTACACACTGCTTGTGGTCAGGCATCCAGTTACAGTGATAAGGAAAGAGTAATCAACATGGTCCTTGGTAAAAAAGGTTTGAGTGGAGTGTGTTACTATGTGTTTTTAGAGAGATGGCTATTCTAGTTCGTATCAGTCTAGGAGAATTCATGAATAATTGATTATGAGTAAGCTAGAAAATAACATTCCAAATGTCTGAATCTCTTAAAATGAGAATAGTTAAAGTGAGGGTTTTTTTAATTAAAGTTTTTCTAAAGCCATAGATAGGATCCAAATACAGAGACACAGAAATGGAATTAGGAATCAGACAGTTTCCCCATCCCATCTTTCCAGCCACTGGATGGTGGTGCAACATGGACTGAATTAACTTTTTGGTATATTTAGGTTTATTTTCTCTTTAAAGATACTCATTTATTTATTGAGCTCTGTATTTGTTTTGTGAGTGTGTTTGTCCTTGTGTGCTGTGATTCACATGTAGGGGGTCAGAGGACAAGTGGTGGGTGCCAATTCTCTCTCATTGTCTGGGCCCTGAGGATGGAACTCAGCTCTTTAGATCTGACAGCAAGAACCTGCTCAGTCACGTTGACAGCCCTGTTTTCTCATTTTCAGAAGGCACATACTAATTCACAGGATCATAAGAATTAAAGACAATAAAGTTTATAAATTCCCAATATACATTGTTAGTTGTATTTTGACACTCTGAAATTAATTGCCCTGAATTACTGTGTTTGGTGCTGTTGTCTTGAGCTCAAATGTTACTATGGTTTCTTTGGTAATATTTCTGTCCTAAATAAAATTACGTCTGTCTTTATATACATAGAGCATCTTTTAATATTCCTAGAGGCACGTACCACAGCTTGGCACCATAGTGAGATATTTTTCCTTAACAAATATATATCTTATCCTAAAAGAACATGGATTTTTCCTCTCTGACTATACAGCTCAATTTCCTTCCTTTTGGAAGAAAAACATTTGCTTTTGCTGTCTGGAAATACTGCACATTTCAAAGAAAAAGAGTTGCAATCAGGTGAGCGCTTCATCTTCTGAAAACCAGTGTGCCTACCCTCTCCATCTGATATCCCGAAACGGGCCTTCTCCCTTTACAAAGGGAGCCTTTCTTCTCCAAGCCAGGGCAGCTTGCTCCTATCAGCCTTCCCAGGGGATCTTCAAGCTGCTCCCTACTCCACCACTGCTCTCTCCCTGTCTGCGGCATCACCCTTGGGATGTGACTGCCTAGGGACTACTCCTGCACATCTTGCTCACTGCTCACTCTGTCCCTGTGGAGGGCCACTCTCGCCACAAGCAACTTCTCTCTCAGATGGCGTTGGGCCACATTTCACCTCCGTGAAGCTTCTCTGTGAAATGACTCTTGGCAAGGACGTAATCTATTTTAGCATTCCAAGCCTTTGGGTTATTCTCCTCAGTCTTCCTCCAACATGACATCTCTGCTTTGTGAACTTCCTAACCACAGGTCTTTCTCTGACTCCAAATATCCTGCTTCCTTTTGAACTCCCTGGCTGCTCTTTCCTAGCTTCTGCCTTCACTTCCTAAACTGAACTAAAGTTTGAAATGACCAGATGTAGTATTTTCTCCTAAGGAATGCTGAATGGTCAGAGAATTGCCTATAGATATATCCTCTCCTGGGCCATTATCGTCTTTATATTCTTTCCCTCTCTTTCTTCTCCCCTCTCTCTCCCCTCCTTTTCTCTTCTGTAAATGGAGACTGCTCGTTTTTTCCCCCAGCCATCCAGACCCAAATAACACAGATAAACTATATAAATTACAACTCTGTTTGGCCAATTATCTCAGGCTTCCCATTAACCAACTCTTACATCTTCAATTAACCCATCTCCACTAGTCTGTGTATCGCCATGAGGTTGTGGCTTACCAGGTAAGGTTCCTGCATGTCCTTCTCCTTTGTCAGCTACATGGTGTCTCCTTGTCCCCACCTATTCTCTCTCTCTATCTCTTCCAGCCTGGTTATATTCTACCCTGCCATAAGCCAAAGCAGTTTTATTCATTAACCAATAAAAGCAACACATATACAGAAAGATTTCCTATACCACACTTCTATTTTTTCTTTTTTCCGGCTCACCTTCCTCTTTAAGATAATTATGACTATCTTAAATGTCACCATAGAAACTCCATCCAGCTACTGATAGAAACAGAGGCAGAAATCCATATTGGAGGAATGGCTGGGCCCCCAAAGTCCAGTGAAAGAGGAGGAGGAGTAAGAATACAAGCAAAGAGGTCAAGACCATGATGACGATACCCACTAGAACAGCTTAAGTGAGCTAATGGGAGCTCACCAACTCTAGCCTGACAGGGAAGGAACCAGCATAGGACCAAACGAGGCCCTCTGAATGTGGGTGACAGTTGTATGACTGGGTGAGACTGTGGGGCCAGTGGCAGTGGGACCAGGATTTATCCCTACTGCTTCTACTGGCTTTTTGGGAACCTATTCTCTTTGTGTGTGTGGGGGGGATACCTTGCTAGTCTAGATATAGTGTGGAAGATCTTGGACCTTTCTCAAAACAATGTGTCTTACCCTTTATGAGGAGTGGCTAGAGGGTGTGGTTGGGGGAAGGTGGAGGGGATGGGAGGAGGAGATGGGAGAAGGTCGGGAGTGGGAACAGAGATTGGTATGTAAAATAAGAAAAGATAGTTTTTAAAAAATAATAAATAAGTAAATAAATCACAAGAAAAGATAATGAACACATATTGACTACATTCTACTTTGCTCCTAGACATTGAGCCGGACACTAGGCATACATTGATGATATAAGCTGTGTTAATTAAGATATATTTTGATCTACTAGCAGGCTTTATACAGAGATAAATTAGAGTTGTTTGGGTAGGATTGTGAGCAGTTTCAGTACCCAAGGGGCATTGAAGGCAGGGATGGGCACAATCAATAGAGAATTACTCTCTGAAATAGTCATGGCTCACTCTATTCTTATTCTAAACCCAGACCATGAAGGGCAAAAATAAACAGAAGGCTACATGAAAAATTTAAAAATATCATTCAAATTCCAAAATTCAAATAAAAATAATCAAACATAATACGAAAGTCTTTCTTTATGAGAAAGTTATATTTTTACTTAGTTGTGTATAGCTATGATTTTCTAATTCTAAATGGTTCCATGGTGTCAATTCGGGAGGCAGAGCTCCAGGCTCATGTCTTTCTATATTTCTTTCTATTCAGTTTAGATACTTTAAGCTGGATGGGCCGTTTCTTTGTTATTTGTCTATATAACAAATATATAGAAATAATAGATTCTAAAGAAAACTGGATTTTCTCATTTAAAAACTTTTTGCTTCTTCAGTTCACATCTGTAGAGTATTAATTTCTCTCATGCACAAGCTTACGTAGATCTACAGTCAGACCCTGTTGTTGGCAGAGGCTGCTTGTTCACTCCTGGCTGCCCAGACCCAAAATAATCACACAGAAACTATATTATTTGCAATACTGTTTGGCCAATAGCTTACGCATATTTCTAGCTAGCTCTTACTTACTTTAAATAGACCCATTTCTATTATTTTGTATTTTACCATGAGGCTTGTGGATTACCGGCAAGGTTCCTTCGCTTCTGTCTCCTGCAGCAGCTATGTGGTGTCTCACTGACTCCGCCTACTTTCTCCTCTTTCTCTGCTTGGAATTTCTGCCTTACTCTTTTCTGCCAAGCCACTGGTTAAAACAGCTTTATTCATTAGCCAATAAAAGCAACACATACAGAAGGACCTCCCACACTACCCTGTTATGACTGTGGCATGTTCCTCACCTAAACCACAGAATATTTTATTGTTCCTTGCCTTCTTACATATTTTAACTTAAATGGCTGTATTTTAGCTTAAGACATTTACTATAAACTCAGCCCCCTCCCCCCAAAATACTCTCTGCTAGAAATGTAAAAGTCTGCTTTGAGCGTCCAAAGGCCAGTTTCTGTGTTGTGTTGACTTCCTGTCTCTGAGTTCTTTTCCTTTCTTCATCTCACCCTCCATGACTCATGTTGTCGTCTTGGTCTTCGGTGTTTTCCAGCCAGTCCTGGGTCACCACTGTGCTTGTAGAGCTCTGGTTCTGGGCTCTCCTGGCATTGGTCTCTCTGCATTCCTGCCCATAGCTAGTTCACTGCTTGCTAGCTCCTTTCTTAGGGAAATTAGATTGGGAGTTGTTTTTCTTGGAGACATGTAAATCACGATTCTGTGGTCTAGAGTTGCATCAAGTAGCATGGGCCTATTCTTATTCTTCCCTGGCTAGAGTTTAGTTTAAAAGCATAAACTTCTGTGGAATCTCCTTCCCAGAAGGGAAATGGTGTGGTTGGGAAAAACTTCCTTTCTTCTTGCACTGAGGAAGCTCAGTGGAACTTTCAATCTGAAAATATAGATGCTTCTATTTCTCAACTTTTTGTTTTAGAATTATTACTTTGAGTTTTTCATTGTTTTCTTTTGCTGGAATTTTCCTTCAGAATTAAGCGAATCATGAATTTTCTTTGTTTAAAAAGTGGGTTGTTTTCCATCTTTTGAAGCTTCATTGTTTTCCTATAGCTCCTTTTTGCTTTTGTACTTTTTTTGAACTCCTAGCGCCTCTTTTTTGACCTAGAATGTCCTATATTTGTAGTATTTTTTTCATGATTATGCTATTTTATCTGCATGAGAAATACTGAATTTTGGTTTGTTCTCTTGTCCTTTTGATGTCTGTTTGTATTCCTTGTACCTTTATGGACTGAATTTCTGTTTTCTCTGTCATAGGCTTTCCTTAAATGTGTGGTGACATCCCCAAACTATCACTCAGATGTGGAATTATCTCTAACTCTATAAAGATGTGCTACATTTGATTATGCTTCATTTGTTTAATCATGTAAAGATGTGTTTCACCTTGCCTGCCTAAGACACTGTCTAATCAAAAGCTGGCCGGTCAATAGTTAGGCAGTATAGGGATAGGGGGCTGGTGGGCAGAGAGAAAGAGACAAGGGTAAAAAAGAGAATGAGGAAGAAAGAGAGGGAAACACCCATGGTCAGTCCACCAGCCAGACACCGAGTAGGACATACAGAAAGAAAGAAAGAAAGAAAGAAAGAAAGAAAGAAAGAAAGAAAGGTAAAAAAAAACCCTGAAGTAAAACCGCAGATGAAGAGAAACCAGTTAAAATAAGTTATAAGAGCTAGTTGGGGTGAGCATAAGATAAGGTCAAGCATAAGTCTCTGTGTCATGATTTGAGAGCTGGTTGGTGGCCCAAAAGAAAGCCTGCTACACTTAGAAACTTTGATGCTAATCACTCTGTGTGTGTGTGTGTGTGTGTGTGTATGTGTGTGGTGGTGGTGGTGTGTGTGTGTGTGTGTGTGTGTGTGTGTGTGTAGTGATTCCCTTTAGACCATTTTGTTGGTGATGATCATTCTCCTGTTAGTGTTTTGGCTCATTTCTCTTTGAGTACTGAAGCTTTCATAGAACAGAAGGAAACAGTGTGTTGGGAAGGCATATATGGCTAGTTGACTACCTTTTGGAAGGCTATATCAGATCCTTGATGATTTTGACTTCATTTGTTTGTGTTTTGACTGCTGAAAATAATGAATTCATATGCAGTCTAAGGGTTAAGGAAACCAGTGTCAGATACATGGCTCTCTAAGTGAATGAGGTATAGTAGCTAAGTCATTAGTTATTACTGCCTTGGCAACAACTGTTTCCAGGGCTCTATGATTCAACTCTAGCCCCAACACTCCCAGAAATCCTTCCCTTTTGTGATAGCTTCTGTATAGATTCAAAACTAGCCAGAGGGGATTTTGTGATAGAAGCAGGTTTAAGTGATGACAGGATGACAGGACACCAGTGATAACGGTGGCATCATGCTTTTGGGATGCTTTCTCTTGGAAATTTGCCTTTCTATGCACTAGTCTCTGTGTGTATTTAAAGTGCTTATCACGGACCTGCTAAGGTTTAGATGCTCACATTGGCATTTTTATCTATAAACACTATAAGCTACCCTTATTTGTTTATTCATTTATTGGTTGTGTGTATGTATGTGTGCCTGCATGCATGTTATATACATGTATGTAAGGAAGTATATAAAGACAGAGGAGGATGCCAGATACCTTCCTATACTGCTTCCACCTTACTCCCTTGAGACAATCTCTGGCTGGTCCTGGAGCTGGCCATTTCTTGGAAAGGCTAACAGGATGAACCCCTCCCTATCTTTGCCCCTACCATCTCTGAGATTTCTTCAGGGGCAGCCACATCCTGCTTTTAACTAGAGTTCCAAACTTAGATCCTTATGATTGCCCAGCAAGCACTCTTACTTACTGAACTACCGACCCAATCCAGTTATCCTTATTTGTATCCATGGTTACTACTCTGACCTATCATCATTTGTGTTTAAGTCGCACATCCCAGTGCATTCAAACTCTACAACTTTACTTGTATATTGTTGTAAGCCAATTTATTCATGTTATTGTTGTTATTATTACTGTATTTTTTTCTGACTAGCTTCGAGACCTACCAAGAGTCTCCTAACTGGTAGTGTCTTATTTTTTTTAATCATTTGTTAAATGGAGATAACATTCCCATCACACAGGGTTATATGACAAATAAAGGATGAACTAAGCCCAGAAAAAGCACAAGTATTGTCAAGCCTTAGTATTCACTCAATAAACATTAGCACCCATGTCTATCAATAAGAAGCACCAAATTGCTTTCAAATCACTGGCTTATTCTGAACACCAGGATATATGGAAACAACTCTTACTGTTCACCATGAGGTCTGTTCCAGATGCTACTTGTCAATCCAGGGATCTGTGGTATGGAAGGTGGAAAGATCAAACCTGCCTAACCACAGCCTGGTGTGTCTGTGGAGTCGGTGGTTAGGATAGAAGACCCTTTGTTACAGTTTCAGAGGAAGGAGAAGTGGTTCTGTCGTGGAAACATGCCTCCAGTAAGCTAAGCATGTCGGACACGACTGTTTTCCAGGGTTGTCTGTCCAAAATACCAGCAGCCATCCCCACCTGTGAGAAGAGCTTTGGTGAGTGTCAGGAATCCCAAATCTGGAAGCTTTGTGGAGTCAGCTGCAAAGGAAAACCTCACATTTTAATAAAAGAGGTTTAGATTTTAAGAAATTCATGAAAATGAGTGTCAAGTAAAAATATTTTCCTGAAGTACTGCTCTTCAGCAAGGCAAATCTCCTAGCCCTAGTGTCTTTTTTGTTTTCAAAAAATTATTTATTATGTATGCAGTGCTCTGCCTGCACACCAGTAGAGGGCACCAGATCTCATTATAGATGGCTGTGAGCCACCATATGGTTGCTGGGAATTGAACTCAGGACCTCTGGAAGAGAGTCAATGCTCTTAAACTGAGCCATCTCTCTAGCCCAGCTACTTGATACTTCTAATACCCAATAAACGGCAGACTCCACCAGACACATAAGCTTTTAGTTTATTTGTCCTCTGGGAAATTGTCTGCAAATCACAGCAGATCAAGTCACCGCGGATCTACTCCTTTGGCTTTTTGCCAATACCAGCATTGGCCTTCGCAGCCCCCCTAACCTTTTCATTATATTCTTGCGTTCCTTTCTCTGTTCTTGGGAGGTCTTTTTCTTCTCATAAAGGCCATGTCTTGCAAGTCTGTGTTTGGGTTCTTTCTTCTTTGCATAATTGAGAGAATCATAGATTATGCCAAAGCCATTTGTTTCCCACCACCAAAATGAGTTCTGAATCCAAATACAAAGATGACATCTGGTGTGGTTTTGTACATTTTGGCTAACTTCTCCCGAATTTCTGTCTTTGGTACTGTTGCCTTCCCAGGGGGAAGGACATCAATAACCATCTGTTTTCTTTGAAGCAGATGATTGGTCATGAACTTCCTGGTCTGGATCGTTACTGTGTCATTCATGATGACGGCCGCGCCAAGCTGCTAAAGCAGGAAAAGAGCCCCTAGTGTCTTCCATACCTCTGCTTGCATCAGAAACTTTGTCCAGATTCTTCACAGAGCCTGTTGAACAATGGTTGTTCAGAGCCTGACAGTGAAAAAAAGTTAATTTTTTTGTATGCTTCTGATTTCTGTTTAAATTTTTGTCAGTATATTATATTCTTTATGCAAGGGGTTCATTATGATACTTTCATACATACATATAATATTTTGAAGTATTCACTTCTCTGTCTCCTCTTCTTCCTTCCTGTCTCCTTTTTCTCTTCTCATCTGTGGTTAATCCCCCTTTCATTCCATGTGGTCCCTCCCCTCCCCTGGCCCCTACATGTAAACTAAAGCCTGCCATGCTTGTGTTTGTGGCCCAGATTTATTTCAGTGAATCTGATGGCCGCGTTTGAGTTCTTAGGCACTACCTTTGATTAGATCCGTTCTCAGAATCTTTTGTCCCTATCTGAGGCACAACAGCCAACATCCAGTTACTGCACCACTCTCCTCAGAAGAAAGTTTTAGTCAAGCCCAAATTAAGTTAAATTAATTACTGAGAATCTGAGGTAAATAACACGATGACTTAGCAAAATAAACCTTAGCAAAGCAAATGCCTGGTGAGGGGAGAGAGTTCTCTGTCTGAGATAAAATGTTATTATTTTGCAAGAATGTCAGGTTCCACCTCAGCTCTAATTAAATCCATGGAAAAATGATGTCAGAATGTCAGTGTTGATTCCTTCAGCACTTAATGATGCATGGAGAAAACACTACTCTCAGTTACGGTGCAGAGGGCAAAGAGAGCAGCCATGTCTAACTGCCAAAACGTTTTCTGGAAATGCTGTATGGAAGTGAGTGGTACAGAATGGCTGGTTAAGGAAGCCCTGTCCTAGCAGGTTTCTGAGATGAACTCCTCTGCCTCCTGCTGTCTGCTTTGTCCCCTTCACACCGACCCCACAAATCTCTCCAAGCAGGCTGCTCTCCCAGCTCCTGCCCTGGCCTCTCTGTTCTCCCTGTTTGGTCCTAGGTTATTTATTTATTTATTTGGTCACTTCCCCAGCTTCTCATGGCTCAGCTCACACCTCTAGGTAAATAGGGCCCCAAAAGTCTATTTCTTACTTTCTTGCTTCCATTTCCTCCTTTTGATTGATTTTTCTTTTCACAAAGTAAATAGTAGGGCATTCTTGGAATCACCGACTTTCAAAACTTAAAAAGTGCATTGAGTTCTGACCTCCTTTACATTTCTGTTGTCTCAAAATGCCTTCCGTCTTTCCTTTAACTCAGTTCAATTCCACCCGTTAGACCCCCCTTTCAGCCCCAGGCCTGTGCTAGAGTCTAAGGCTTGAACAGCAAACAGATCGATAAGCTCAAATTGTGTGTGCAGGAACCTTACAACAGAGTGGGCGAGGTACGATATGAACCCAACGTTATTTTCAGAACAATCAGATTGATTTCTCACTTCTCTATTCTTACCCCATCAGAATTATTTCCTCCTGGGAAAAACTGAAAAAACAAAAACAAAACATGCAAGTGTACATTGTACATGGAGCATTTCCCCCACCCCACCCTATTTTTTTCATGTAAATTGTGACTTTCTGCTCAGTGTATAGCTAGGCTCTCTGATACTGATAGCAATATAATGTCTCACCTGATTGACTTGCTGAGCACCAGACCCTGTTTGATCTGGACCCAATTTACCCATCATCCTATAAAGCAGATGAAGATGAGGGAGCTTCTGTGCAGGGACTGGATATTTTGTCTAAGACTGAGCTGTTTAAAAATGTAATATCGAAAGCTGGGCCCCACAGTCTGGCTCCAGTGAGTAGTCTCTAAGCCACACTGAGCCACAGTGTCCTGTGTTCTCCCTGCCCCTCCAGACCCCTTCCTTCCTCATCCACAAATGAGAAGGGATGACCTCGACCCCCAAAGCCAGGCTGTTGGCTACACAGTCACTTGTGATTTGTGTAACGTGACTTCAATAAATGAACTTGACCTTGTTGAGGTTATTGCCTTAAGGATTGAAAGTAAGATACAGAGCCACTATCATTTTTTTTATAGATTCCTTAAAAATATGGGACCCTTCTTTCTAATTGTATATACATTCAAAACTTTGGAGTTTAAACTTGAAGTTGTGATTAAAACAACTCTTGGTTAAACCCATTTAATACAAAATAACTTTCTATGCTCTGAAATAAGATTCACATTTCTTTTAAATAATTTGAGTTTTGTCTATTTTCTTTCTACATTTTTTTTACTTTATCTTTGTGATTTATCTCTGGTAATTAGTCAATGTAAGTTTTTAAGGTTTTAAGCAAGTAGTGTCTAAAACTTAATACTTGAGGCATTTGCTTATAACTGTTGGTTTATTTTCTCATTGTCTGGATTTACTTACTGATCCAGACCACTGAGCAGTCTCAGTGCTCATTTAACTTCCACACTGTCTTCTTTGTATTTTTGCTAACTTTACCAATTACTATATTACCATGACTCTTAATGTTTTTAAATTAAAATATAATTATACTATTTTCTCCTTACCCTTTCTTCCAGTGCTCCCATGGTTCCCCTATTTTACTCTTATTGACAGTGGTTTCTGTCCCACCTGGTCCCACAGTCTTTCAGACCCAAAGAAACATACAGATTATATATTAATTATAAACTGGTTGACCATTAGCTCAGGCTTTCTTATTAACTAACTCTTACACTGTACATTAGCCTGTTTTTCTTGTCTGTGTTAGCCACGTGATTTGTTAACTTTTATCAGTGAGGCATTCTCATCTTGTTTCCTCTGTGTCTGGGTGACGACAGCAGACTCAACCTTTCCTCTTCCCAGAATTCTCCTCTTCGGTTACTCTGTCTATATTTCTGCCTGGCTACTGGCCAATCAGGATTTTATTAACCAGTTCAAGTGACAAATCTTTAGAGGGTACAAGACCATTGTCTCACAGCATACTTTCTCTCTCTCTCTCTCTCTCTCTCTCTCTCTCTCAAATTGACAACTTTTGGTCTCTGTTTTTTGATTGTTGTTACAAATGTTTATTTGTGTATGTGTGTGTGTGTATGTTTCTGTATGTTAGCTGTTATGTGTGTGATTTCAGCATTGATCACTTGGTATTGGATAACCAACTGGGAGACTTGTTGCTGGGGAAGACTGTTTTCTCCTTCTCAGAGTGTTTCTTGGTTGCCTATACATCTTTGTCTAAGGGTGGGGCCCCATAAGATTTCCCCATCTACATTAGCATACTGTTGGTATGTTTCTTGTTCAAGAATTGTGTTGAGACTTCACTGGCAACTTTCCTGACATTTCTAGTGGCATAGTCTCGCAGCACACACTGTGTTTCTCTGGCTTTTCAAACTTTCTATTTCTTTTTCCTTGATGTTCCCTGAACCCTAGGTACAGGAGTTATGTTATAGATTAATTAGTTCAGGTACCACACAACCATTTGTTCTCTGCATCCTGATTGGCCGTGAGGTTCTGTAATAGTGTCTGTCCATTTGGAAAGGAAAATTCCCTTAATGAGGGAGGAGGATTATACTTTTGGGAGCAGACACTACAGAAGAGGGTCATGCAGGATCTGCTTGGGTGGAGGGATTGGATGTGGCATCTGAAGTTTTCGTTGTAGAGGTGTTTCACTTTTGTGGTTAGGTTTATTTCTAGCTATTTATTTTCTTTGAGGCTGTCATGAATGAGAGTGTGTCCAGGATATTTGTATGTTTGTAGTTGGTGTACAGAAAAGTTAGTGGGTTTTTTAAATTCTATATCCTGCCATTTTGATCAAAGCCTGGTATTGTTGATCATTTCTAGAATTTTACTGGTAGACTTTTTGGGATCTATCATTAGTATCAGATCAGCTTGCAAACAGTGGTGGTTTAACTGCTTTCCTATTTGTGTTTTTAAATTTTCATTCTCTTAAACTGGGTGGTGATGGCACATACCTTTAATCCCAGAACTTGGGAGGCAGAGGCAGGTGGATCTCTGTGAGTTC
>LOEQ01004178.1:122959-137819 GCA_001685075.1 Bramus lutescens | reverse complement strand
TCAGGACCTCTGGAGGAGCAGCCAGTGCTCTTAACCTCTGAGCCATCTCTCCAGTCCTGAGATCAGTAATCTTTATAATAATGACCAGTTGCCATTTACTGGCTTGAAATAGTTGAAAGAAAGTCTGAAAGATGGGCCTATGACAGTGAAGACACATGCTTTCTTTCTGGAAAACTAATTCAGAAATTTTAGTGTTTCAAACTTCAGCTAACTTTTGGTCCCTCTGTTCTTGCTGCATTTTTTCTGCCCCTCACTGTGTTACTCTTCCTCACATGAATTTCCTTTTTAGTCTCCTCCCTAGTTCTGCCTCTCAGGGATGTTAACTAAGAATGTTGACAGTCCTGCCCTCTGTGATTGGCTTAATTCTTTTCTAAAGCACTCCCTGATCTATTCCTGTTCCCTTTGATTCTGGAAATGATGCTAGGTCTCCTGACTTTCTGATCCACTCCTGACAACTGAGTCTAGCCCTGGCAAGTGGCCAAATTGCCTACAACTTGAGGCATCACCATACTCCCATGGGACTGACTAACTTGCACTCACCCAGGCTATCTGAAGTAAGTGTCAGAGGAACCCAGTCCATTGTCTCTCCTCCTGCAATTTTAGAAGCAATGCATCATGTGTATTCAAAAGGACTGGTGAGTTTCTAAAAAAAAGATTAATATAAGAACAAGCATTGAAACTCTCTGTTTAGTGATGCCTAAATCCTAATGCAATACAGGAGGGATCTTGTAACCATGCTGAAATGAGGGTTGGGAGCTAGTCATGCATCAGGATCATAGAAGAATGTGGAACGTGTTCTGCTGGTGTTATGCTAGAGGAAATCACAAAGAACCAATTTATAACTCCCTTCATATACATAAAAATATGGTCAGAATTCTAAGAAGTACATTCAAAGATTCCCTAAAGTTGTTCATAAATACTCTGAATGTTAAAGCCCCAGGAACAGAGGTAGTATAGATGACATGGGAAGCAAGGGAGCATGTCACTTTAAGCCAGTATTAGCATCACAGATCAGACTTTCATGGTTCAGTGCAGAGGTCTTTGCTGTGACCAATGGGCAATGGGTGAGCAGAACATTTTCTTTGATGATTAAAGTATTGTCTGGCGTAACAAGAACAATCACCCACCCTATCAACAAGATAGAGCATTTAGCAGTAAGGTCAGATGCAACAGGCCACGTAGCTGAAACAATGAGTGGCCAAACCAAGTGGATGATCAGATTTGCACACACAGAAACAAGACTTTGAACTCAGAAAAAAAGCACATGGAAAGTCAACTCAGTCTAGTTCACTTGCCACTCCCCTGAGTCTCATTGGTATTTGAAGGTTTTCAAAGCTAGATTATCTAACAGTTGGGTACCTAGAGAAGTCAAAAATAGGTAAGTGTTGAGGGGCCTCCAGGAGTACAGAATCATGTAGTTTACAAACAAACCCAAATCTGTCATTAAGAATGGAAGTGAAATATTTGAGAAGATGGTTTTCTTTAGGAAGGAATGATAAAATCGTGTGGCAATGAAACCAGTAGCTCTCATCTCAAAGGAAGAAGAGGGAATTTATTCTGGAGCCAAGTTAGAGTTGCCAAGACGTGGGAAACATGGTTACATGTGCCCACGTAAAAGCAGTTTGATGTTTCATAGGAGCAGAACAACTGAAGTCCTAAAGCAAGGCAAAAAAACCCTACATTGGTGGAAACATCAGAGAGGCAGTTCTAGTAAGATGGGAGACTCTTGTAGGCCTCAGATGTATCTGATGACATGCTTGGCTTTTGTGTTAGTGGAACTTAGCCATCAACTAAGTTAATAGATTCTAGAAGATTTTTATCTATTGGCCACAGGATGTTAGTTGAGACACAGAAATGGGCAAGGAATGGTTATTCAGGGAGATCAAAACTAGCCCAAGACAAGGTAATTAATTGGCATTGGACCTGCAGCGTGCCATCCACGTCACTGTAGTTCTCATCAGTCTGTCTTTGTATGCACAGCTTCTTCTCAGGAATTGTCTTTCACACAGGGCAGCTTAAACAGAGGGGGAAATCATACTGTGAAATATTGCAAGTCAGAAAGTTAATCATGCCTGCCTAATGTCTTCAAGTAAAGGGAAGAAAGTAGGGTCTTTCTGGGAAATAAAAATGGATAAAATGGTAAAAGTATCCAAGAAAATAGAAAAATATGATATGCAATTAGCATCATGGAAAAATGTGTTGGCGACCATAGAGGATGGGAAGTGTTTCAATGGATTGTCTAGGGCCCTCTCTGCGTCTATTGAGATGATCGTGTGAATTTTTATTGTCAAATACCTTCATTTATAAGATTTATTACATTTATTGACTTAGTATGTTGAACCATTCATGATTCTGTGGGATAGTCATTTGGATATGTGTCTGTATCTGGTTTGTAAATATTTTCTTGAAAAATTTTCATCTGTGTTCACAAGGGTCACTGGCTTATGGTTCTCTCTTTTTTTTTCTTGTGTCTTTACTTGGCTTTGGTATTAGAGTGATACCAGCATTATAGAAGGAATTTGGGGTGCTCTTTTTTATTTTTTATTTTTTAAGTAATTTAATAGAATTTGATGTTCTATCTTCTTTAAAAGTCTGGTGGGATTCTGCTGTGACTCCTGGGCTGTGCCATTTTTCTGTCAAAGGCTTTTTACTACTATTTCTATTGTCTCATTTGTTATTGGTTTCAGTTGCTGATTTTTTTTGTCTAACATTGGTGGTTATGATGAATCTGAAAAGCTGTTCATTTCTTAAATTTTCCAACTTAATGAAATATAGTTTATACGGTATAGCATAATCCTCTCACATTATTCTTAATTACTTTGGTGCTTATTGTAATATTTCCTTGTTATTCTCAGATTCTGTTAATTTTGGCCCTTTCTTTCTTTCTTTCTTTAGTTAGCTGAACCAAAAATTTGTTTGTCTTCTTCGAGAACACAGCTCTTCGATTTGTTGATTCTTTGTTTCTATTTTATTAATTTTGGGTCTGATTTTTATTTTTTTCTATTTATTTGGATTTTGGGTTGGTTTTTTAAAAAAATGTTTAGTTGCATCATTAAGACATTTATTTGTGATGCTATGTTTGAAAGTGGGATCTTAGAGCTATAAATTTCCCTTGCTGGACTTCTTTCCATGTGTCCCAGAGGTTTTTATTGTGTTGTATTTCATTTTCATTATGTTCCAAAATTTTTATTTCCCCCTTGGCCCATTTATCATTCAGAAATGAGAAATGTGTTATTTAATCTTCATGAGTTTATGCAGTTCCTAAAGTTTCATTTGCTGTTACATTCAAGTTTTATTGCATTGTGGTCAGATAGGACACACAGAGCTATTTAAGTTTTTCTGAATTTTTTAAGTTTTGTTTTGTGTTCTAGGATGTGCTCTGTTTTAGAGAATCTTCCATGGATTCCTGAGTAGAATGTGTGTGTGTGTGTGTGTGTGTGTGTGTGTGTGTGTGTGTGTGTGTTTGAATGGAATATTCTGTTAAGTCCATTCGGTGTATGATGTGACTTGATTTGATTTTTCTCTATTTAATTTTTGTCTAGATGACCTGTCTATTGGAGAAAGAGGACTACTGAAATTACTTACTATTACTGAGTTAGAACTAATCTGTGTCTCTCAACCCAGTAGTATGCTTTGGGTGTGACAATTTCGCACATGTACACGTAGAATCGTAATGTCTTCTTGGTTAATTATTCCTTGATTAGAATAACATATCCTTCTAGGCCTCTTCTGATTTGTGCTAGTTTTAGGCCTATTTTTGCCAGATATTAAGCTAGCAAAGCCTGCCTGCTTCCTGTTCCCGTTTGCATTCAATACTTCTTTCTCCCATCTTCCATTTTAACACAGCTCCTATCTTTGAAAGCAAGGTAGGTTTCTCATAGATAACAGACAGGTTAGATTTTCTTAATTCATTCAGCTAGCCTTTGTCTATTCATTTGAGAAGCGAAGGCCATTACTATTAATCTTTATTTTTGACAGATGTGGGATTGCTTTATTTAGTTATGTGTTCTTAGTTATGTTTTATAGTTCAATAATTATAGCTCCATTGTTTTCCTTCTATAGACTCTTGGCTAATTTTTTTCTTATGCCTGAAGTATTGCTTCCAGCATCCTTTGTTGGGGAGGCTTCAAGGACATTAATTCTTTCAGTTTGTTTATATTATGGAAAGTTTTTCATTGCCCTTCAGCTATGAAAGTTTTACTGAGTTCAGTAGTCTATGTTGGCATCTGCGGTCTTCTGTAGCTCAAAGTGCGTTGCACAGGGTTCTTTCAGGCTTTTATACTTCCCATTAAGAAATCAGTTGTTATTTATTTATTTTATGTGTAAGGGTGTCTTGTTTACTTCTATGTCTGTGTGTCACATGTGTGCCTGGTGCCTGTGGATGCCAAAGAGGTCACTTGATCCCCTGGAACTAGAGCAGATGGATGTGAGCCACTCTGTGGGTGCTAGACATTGAACCGCGGTCCTCTGTAAGGGCGCTTCAGCACTGACCCCTCTCTCCATCCCTCAGCTGTTATTCGGATTGGTTTTCCTTTGCATGTGACTTGTGGCTTTTTTTTTCTTGCTGCTTTCAGCACGCTCTCTTTTTTCTGTTTTTACTATAATATGCCACTGGAAGTTTCTTGTCTGTTCTTGCTTATTTGATATTTGGTGTGCTTCTTGTATCTGCATGGGTGTGCCCTTCTTAATTTGGGAAACATTTTTTTTTCCCATGATCCAGTTGAAGATCTGGTCCATACTGTTGACCTGGGATTTTCTCCTTTATTTATCCCCATAATTTGAAGATTTGGTCTTTTCATAGTGTCCTGTAATTCTTCTATGTTCCTTTTGTGTGTCTGTTATTTTTTTTTATATTCTTTCACTCTGTGTTCTTAATGCCCTACTTTATCTTCCCAGGCTGGCTGATAGTCTGTGTTCCCCTCAATCCATTTTATTTGTAAGGCTCTACCCTGAGTTTTCTAATTGGATTGAGTTTTTCGGACCTGTCTTATTCTCAGCCTGATTTCTCTTCAATATTTTTCTTTACTGAATTCAGTTTAAAAATTCCAAATTGTCTTAGTTATTTCATTCAACTGTATATTTGTGTTTTCTTGGCTAACAGTGAGACATTTGTTGGTATATTCTTAAAGTTTATATCATCTCTAAACACATTGACTTTTTAAATAAAGTTTATGAGTATACTTTTAAAATCTGTGTCCTGTGTTTCATCTAGGTAATTATTATTGAAGAACACTTCTATAAGATTAGTAGGATTGGGGGTGGGGGGGGCATCCTGTCTTGGCATTTTATACTGTTTATGTTCTTGTGGTGTGACCTGGGCATGTGGAGTTCTTTCTTTGTTGTGTGTCTGATGTGAGATTCTAGCTTGCCTTAGGTTCAGCAGGTACAGGAATTGCATGACAGAGCGATGCCAGGGACAGCTGATCAGGAGCTGCTCCACTGGAGCTAGAGTTGAGAATGTGGAGGTGGTAAAAGGGCAGATGGGAGTCAGAGGAACTCATCAGGCAAAAGCAATGCCTTAGCTGAATGTTTGGAGGTAGGACTCTGAGTTTTAGGAGATGGTGTGGGGATTTGTGGTGGTCAGAAACTCCAAGAAGTAAAATTTTAGGTATGGAATATCAAATAGATATTCAAATAGATCATAGGTGGAATATATTCTAGTATAGGCTGATATGGGATTCTCCTCAGTATGTTGTGAATACCTTTGGTTAATAAAGAAACTGTCTTGGGCCTGCGCAGGGAATAGAGGTAGTTGGGGAAAACTAAACTGAATGTTGGGAGAAAGAAGGGAGGAGTCAGGGAGAAGCCATGTAGCCCTGCCGGAGACAGATGCAGGAAGTTTACCCAGTAAGCCGAAGCCACGTGGTGATATACAGATTAATAGAAATGGGTTAAATTAATGTCAGGGTTAGCCAATAAGAAACTCTAGAGCTAATGGGCCAAGCAGTGATTTAAATAATAGTTTCTGTGTGATCATTTTGGGTCTGAGCGGCCAAGCAGCCGGGAACAAACTAATGGCCTCCTTACTTCACATCCACTCAGAACTGATGTATAACAAACATGTCTTCTCACGTGTGTCATGTGGCTAAGACCTTCCTGCGGTCTGGCCATGTGGAACACGAGTTGTTGATTTTATTTTGCTTTTCAAAGTCAATGTTTTTAGTCTAGTCTTTCCACATCTAGCAAGCAATCCTCAGAGATATTGGACAGACAGGCTGAGGTTTAAACTCTCATAAGACTATGAAAAACCTTATCTCACGGCAAATGCACCATTTGGAATCAAAGAGCTGCTTGGGAAATCAAACTTTCTCCAAATATCTGGAGAAAGAGACAGAGAATCTGCACACAGACTGCACAACTCTTTAAAAAATCTCAGGATGAATGAAATATTGAATGAGAGGCATAAGGGCTTCGTCTGTTTCACCCACAGCTGCTTCTGTGTCTTCGGCACCCTCTCCAGGAACCAGCTCAAAATCCGCACTGTGCTCCTGTGCCAAAGCTTGACCTGTGCAGTAACGTCACGTACATTCTTCATTCATGGTGCTTGTTCCCACGTCTGTTTATAATATATATCATCTTTAAAATAGAAATCCATCAGAGTGAGGATATTCGTATTTGTGATTATTTTCTCAGAATTTCAAATACTCCTGATATTTGATGACTTAATGTATGCATCAAACAATAGAACCTATTTTTAAGTGATGGTTAAAATTGTATTGCGATTGTTAGTTTCTAGAAAAAATGCAGCATACAAAATTCATTATAAGAAAAACATTCTATAAATACAGAAAAATATCCATTAAAATAAATGTAGATGCATAATTTCTGTGTATATGAACTTTTTTATATAAAACCAACCAATTTTTATTTGTGTATATGAAAGCATAAACTGGCATTTGAACTCTCCAAAAAACTGAATTAAGTAAAAAAAAATAGTTTATTGACTTTTAGTAAGCTAAGGATAGAGAACCAGCTCTAGGGGGTTTCCCTGTCTTAAAAAAAAAGAGAAAGTTTGATAATCACCTCATTAAAGACACAGACATCAAATAAGCAAATGAGAAGCACTGCATCATAGGGCAACAGAGAAACGAAAATGACATCTTCAACCTGGCATACCTCTGCCATCCTGTTGGGGGTACAATGGTGTGGACACCAACCACGAGGAGTGAGCAATGTGGGTGATAGAAGCTGCATGTCATTGCTTCAGGAGTGCAAAATTTTCAGCTCAGGAAGACAGCTGGGAGGTGTCTCACAAAACCGAAAGCACCTCTATCATGTGATCCAACCATCATACCCTTTGCTGTTCCTCCAAAGGAGCTGGAAACTCACCTCCCCAGGAAAATATGCATACGTGCATTTTGTAGCAGCTTTGTTGATAGTTACTGAACTCAAGAAGGACGGTTGATTACCTTCAAGTTCATGATTGCTAAAGCTCTGAAGTTAGAGATTCCTTCAGTAAGCAAATGGGTAATCAATAGAAAATGAATTAAAAGGCTTACATGTTTATTAGTAAGTGAAAGACACCAGTCTGTGAAGGCCAGGTAATGTGTGAATCCAACTCTGTAACAGTCTAGAAAAGGCAAACCATTGAAAAAAGTGAAAAGTCAGTGATTGACAGTAGTGGGGAGAAAGGGATACCTAGACAGAACAGATTTAAAAATAATGCTTTCTTTTATTTTTTAGATTAATTTACCATTTCTCCCTTTCCATCCCCATCCAAGATCTCCTATACATCCCTCTTTGCTCTCTTTCAAAGGCATGCCCTCTTTTTCTTTAGCTGTTGGCGCATACATGAATTATATACATATATATTCCTCAATACATAAATGCAACTCACTCAGACTGTATAATGCTATTTGTATGTGTGTTTTCAGGGCTGACAGTATGATATTGGATAATAAATTGGTGTGCTCTTCCCTGGGGAAGACTATTTTTTCCACTCTAAGTATTCCTTAGTTGCCTGTTGTTCTTTGCATAGGTTTGAGGCTTCCTGGGCTTTCCCACCATCTACCTTACCATGTCTATTGGCCTTGTTCAGCTCAAGTTTAAGCAGTCATATTGATGATAACATGGATGTAGATTTTTGACATTCCTAGATGTCACAATCTCACAGCAAACCCCCTGTTCCTCTGGCTTTTAGAATCTTTACCCTTCCCCTGTTATCTCTTAGTCTTTGGTGGGGACTTGTAGATGTATCCATTAGGACTGGGGTCCACAACTCTGCATTTTGATTGTTTGTGGGTTTCTGTGCTGTGGAAGCATATTCAGCTTCTTCAGCCAATAGCCTTTAAGATACCAGCCCACTTGGGCGTGGCCTCTTTCTGTAAATGCAGCTATAAATCATGCACTTGCTCTCTTGCTTCTGGCTCTGTTTTCTGGCTGCGGAATTCGGTTGCTCTTCCCCATTCCAGCAGAGAGCTGTGATCTGTGAGTCTACCCCTAAATAAATAACCCTCTATTATTAAATAGCTCAATTCTGAGCTAGTGTGGGATTATTTTGTGACTTCCGCTATCATTTCTGAAATGCTCTCTGTTGCAAAGAGAAGTTTCTTTGAGAGATAAAGACTACATTTATCAAAGAGTAAAAAAGCAAATTCTTAGAATGTAGTTAGGGATTATACTGGTTTAGTAAAATGGAGGTTATGGATTCTCCTTCAAGATGGTTTTGGATACCCTAAAGCTAGAGTTAACAGGCAGTTGGAAGCCACCTGACATGCATCCTGGGAACTAAAATCTAGTACTCCACAAGAGTAGTCCACACCCTTAACTACAGAGCTATCTCCCCAGGCCCATGAAGGTCATGACATCACTAGTTGACTAGGTTTAAAATACCAGGTATGATTTCCTTCTTATTGAGTAGGTATTAAATTCAATTATAGAGCTGCTGGTTACTGTAAAGATGTGCATGTCCTTCCTTAGGGTTACTATACCATGTTGTTCATTGTTTTGGTTCATAGTGCCATGGCTGGATCAGACTGTTGGTTGTTTCCTTTTTTTTTTTTATTGAAAACTTCCATGGTGCCTTCTTTGGACCAAGACAGGTAGTCATGATTCAAGAAGGAGGCTTTCAAATCATTTCTAGCTCAGGAGCCTCTGGGCCCTGTGTCTGGAGTACATGGTGTCTTTAGCAGTAGGGACTTTTTAAGGCAGAGAGAATGCTTAGTGTGATTCAGTCAGAAAACATGTTTCTTTATACGTTTGCCCAGACCCAAAGACTTTACTACAGAATTAAGGAACCTAGTGTAAATTATGGATTTAGGGGTCAATGTAGCTTCACAGATTGTGACACTGTGCCCTTATGGTGTGAGATGGTAATAAGGGGGAAGGCTGTGCATGTGTCTCCAGTAGCCAGCAGCTCTCTAATGGGATGGGTGTACAAGACCTATCTCTGTGACCTTTCAAATTTGTTGTGAATCTAACCCTCCCTAGAAAGTCTCTGAGTTATTAGAGTTTTTGAACTTACTACTATTTTATTTTGTTTTCACTGACTCTGCTTTCTATCTCAGTATGTCTATCTTTGAGGAATCAGAAAAAAAAATGTTTTAAGAAAGGCTGGTTAGGGCCTAGGGGTATAGCCCTGTAGTTAAGGGTCTGGACTACTCTTGTGGAGTACTAGGGTTTAGTTCCCAGG
Organism: Bramus lutescens; assembly: GCA_001685075.1. Classification (NCBI taxonomy): domain Eukaryota; kingdom Metazoa; phylum Chordata; class Mammalia; order Rodentia; family Cricetidae; genus Bramus; species Bramus lutescens. Next base: position 128,188 of record LOEQ01004178.1, on the reverse strand, counting down.
ATGCATGTCAGGTGGCTTCCATCTGCCTGTTAACTCTAGCTTTAGGGTATCCAAAACCCTCTTCTGGCCTCTGAGAATGCCTACATTCATACACATACTCATAATTAAATATAAAATAAATCTTTAAAGAATGGTTGTTCTTTATTAAATGGTTATTTAATGACTTGCTGCTCTTACCTTGGGATTCTTTTTTGTTACACAAAAACTGCTCTCTGACCATATATGAAGACTGAATTATCAAATAGTGTGGTTCAACACTCTGGGGTTACTCTGCTTGGCTTTGTAAAAAAACAGTGCTATCTACTCATCTAGCTCATTGGTATGACCTTGAAACCAGGGTTGATTGGAGGACCTTGGAGCAAGCTGGGCGGGCAGGAGACAAGGTCACCTGTGATGTGACTATCACTGAGATGAGAAACTGGACATAAGATGCATGAAGTTGCCAAGGTTACGGGCAGGGGAAATGGAAATGTGCATTGTGGTGAAGGGAGCTCATGAACTTAGGGAGCCCTGGGCTTGGCAGCATGAAAATGAGAGATATAAGGCCAACACCCAACCTCTGGGAAAGCCAGGTAGCCCAGCATCTGGTTCTTAAACATGTGGCACATATTTGGAGGACCTTGTTATATGCAAGAGTTGTTTAAGCTGACTCCACTGTTTCTTTTGCTGCTTTCTTTTTAAAATACTGTTCTTTAATTACAAAATAATGCTCATTCATTGTGAAAATGTCCATAAAGTCAATGGAATTAAGGGGAAAGCTGAGTTTTCCCAATGCTTCATTCATTCCTACACCACTATTCCTCTGTCCAGAATGGCATTTGCCTCCTTCATAGCTCCTAACTTCACCATGCATCAACAGCATCTTTCTACACCCACTATCAAGCTATGCATCCTATTTTATTTTATACCAGCCAGATCACTGCATATATACATTTCAACAAATTGGTTTAACATACAAATTTTCTGCCATCCAAGTACTAAACAGACCCCATCCACTTTAGCTTTGGAGAGCAGATGAAATCAGGGATCTTTAGGGTGATTTGGCTAACAACAGTGGTATGTTCTATTTAAATAGAGGGACTATGTTTTTAAAGAGTAGTCATTCTATTACATCCACTTTCCTGCTCCTCCCTCTCTCCTCTTTTCCTTGCCCTCCCTCCCTCTCCCCTCCCTCTNCATTTTCCTGTCCTTGCTTGCGCTCTCCTTTTCTTCCTTTCTGCTTGACTTACCGATACAGGGTCTCCTGTAGCTTTTGCTGGCTTCAAACTCACTGAGCAATGAAGACGGCCTTGAACCTCTGATCTACTTTCCTAAGTACTGGGATTACAGGAGCACATTTCCACGCCATGTATTTTCTCAGTATAAAATACATCTTTTGGGTACATTCCTAGAATTTCTTAGGTTCTACTGTACAGACTTAAATTCCTTTATTGGTATGGCCAGGGTGTACTCAAACATTTGTAATATTCTGTTCTCCCTACAATGGCACTTATTTTTCCCTACCTTATACCTGTGAGATGCTGTCACACATTCATATCATCTCCAAACTTTAAGACAGTACACAGCATAGTACTTTTAATTCACTTTTCGTTATGACTGAGATGCACATTCATTTTCTTACTATGGATCCTTTTCATTTCCTATGGGGCTGCAAGGTGCTATTCGTCTCTTTTAATGGTGAATAAATCTATTTGCAAATGAAGGGTATTATCTATCTGTTACCTGAGCCTACATCTTTTATCCCATTCGGGACTGTTTCTCTAGGTTTTAGTGGTATATAGTGTTCACAGGAAAGTTTTAAGTTTTTATGTGGTCAAACACAGACATATTCATAGACAAGAATTTCTGTGACTTTCATACAATTCCACACTACTCTTTTTGTACCTGTCAGAATGAAATGGTGTCATAACTGGCCAGGGAATTTCTCGGACAGGAAAAAAAATAATCCTATAAAGGTAACAGAGTTTCATTTTGAGCCTAATCCAGGTCCACACTGAGAGTTTTATCTTTCTGGGTGACTGACAGTACATGAGAATTTTCACTTTGCAAATAATTAACAGGGGAATTTAGACAATAACCTTGTCCCAATAGAAGGTTTCAGTTTTCAGAAGACACCCCACCCCCACAGTCTACAGCACTCCCCATGCTCTTTTCTGTATCTTAAGCAGGCAAGGCGGTAAAAAATGCTAAAGCTTTGTGGACATTGTAGCCCACTGGTGTGAGGGTAAAACAGTTTGCCTGAGGTCCTGTAAATATGATTTTCTGGTGAAAGGTGGTGACCCCCTTATTCTGGGTATACTGTAGAGTCCTGGGTCCATAAGGGCTCCAGCTATCAGGGTCTCTCTGTCGTTTTCTACCACCTCTGGGTATAACTGTGTTTGTGCTGCACAGGCTGCTTTATCAGCAGAGCAAAGACCACATCCTTTTCTTGAATCGCCTTTGTCAGGCTTTGTGTTACAGCCATGAGAAAGCAAAGATACCACCTCAGACCAGGGGCTGTCTCTGCCCTCCCTACCTTCTCTGTTCTTTGTTTTTCTACCATCTTTACTGCCATGCCTGCAACAGGATAGGCTGTTAACAAACACATGGTTTTTGTGTTATAAAAGAGTTCCACACTAGCCCAGAATGGAGTAAAACAAAGGTTTATTTATTTGGTGGCAAACTCACAGAAAGAGTAAGATTTGCAGTCCTCTGCGTGTGTGAGGAACTGGAAACAAATCCAACTGCCAAAGGGCTCATACATGCCCTTACATCTGCATTTATAGTACACGAGACCATGCCCAAAGTCAGCTATCATCCCAAAGGCCATTGGGTGAAAGTGTTCCCACAGTACCTCCCTCTTTTGTCTAGATAAGTGTTTCAAGACCAATACAAAGCTATATACAATAAGAGCAAATATCAAGTATAAAAATTAGAATTGCAACCAGCATGAACAACATTAAGCAAGAAACATGTTAAATGCTTTAATAGTTTTCCAATCCTAAGGAGTCTAAATTTTATATTAGAAATGGCTTGACTATGTCATGGGAGGAAAGTAACTACAACTATCTAGTCTTCAACCCCATCAAAGACCTGAGAAGAGAAATAATATTACTTGAGTAAACAGGAAGTNACTATCTAGTCTTCAACCCCATCAAAGACCTGAGAAGAGAAATAATATTACTTGAGTAAACAGGAAGTGCAGTCAAGCAACTCCCAAAAGTTGCAAGAAATGACAGAGACAACTGGCTATCTGGGCAATCCACCAAAGTCTCATTTGCAACATTGGAGCAAACAACTTTGGCTAAGGCCTAGAGTAACTGACAAACCATTTGTAGAGGCAGGAAAATTTGAAAAACTCTCTTATTCTGTCTTGGCAAGGGTTAATAGTTTTTTTTTTTTTTGCTTGTATCCTGCTTGTCCAGACTGGACATTGTACATTTTCTTAATGGTCAAGGCAGGGGCAGTTCTTTGCGCAAAGGCCAGTTTTGCCAAGAAGAAAACAAACTCTAAGTGGAATGTCTTTGGTGTCCAACATTTTCTTGGGAATAGATTGGTGCTTTCAGGAGAAATTGTGTCTCACGTCAACAGAATTTTAAGTTATTTAAATGCCATATTTTACAGTTTTTTGAAATGGTTGAAGATTATGTATCTATGTGTTGTCTGGGGTTTCTGTCCTGCCCAGTTCCCACAGTCATTAAGTCCCAAAGAAATCACACAGAGGTCTACATTAATCATAAACTGATTGGCCCATTAGCTCAGGCTTCTTATTAACTCTTATTACTTTCATTAGCCCATTATTCTTATCAGTATTAGCCACATGGCTCAGTATCTTTTTCAGCAGCATAGTCACATCTTGATTCTTCTGTGTCAGGACAGGACTACAGAGGGAGCTTCCCTCTTCCCAGAATTCTCCTGTTCTCATTGACCTGACCCTATTTCCTGTCTTGTTGTCCCACCTATACTTCCTGCCTGGCCAATCAGCATGTATTTAAAACATAATTGACAGAATATAGATAATTTTCCCACACCATCTATGTGGAATGCAATTTCTTAGCATCTAAAGAACCTGATTAGTCTAATTATAAGTATGACAAACATGGATGACTATTGACCATAATTCTTAATACCTATATAGCTTAAAGACTAAGGCTTTATATTAAAATATTAAACAACTATACAGCAAATGAGGACAATGACCTCAAAATGTAAGCAACATATAAGTATCTCGATCAGCGGTAGAAATGTGTAGTGCAATATGATAAATATATCCTAAAATTTCATAAATATACAAAATATCTTAAGCAGAAGTAAAAACATGCATGCATACAATATGACAAAATAACTTTGCATAGGTCTACAAATATTATAAACAGAAATAGAAGGATATTTAATATAACCAATATAATTTTTTACAGAATTAATTGATGCCTGTGTAGTGCCAGCTCTAGGCAGGACCTCGGGAGAAACATGATAATAGCAAAGTTTGTGCTGACATGACGAAAATCAGCTGTAGCCACTCCCAGAACTAAGCTCTTGGTGCACATCATCAAGACGTGATGGGGCTGGGTGTGCTCATTCCACTTCTTGTTGCTGTGACCAAATAACTGCTCAGATGCAGCTCATGGGAGGAGGAAGGGTTTATTCATCTTATAATTGGAGGGGAAATAATCCATTATGCAGGGGGGAGACCAGCAGGCCACGTGGCTCCATGGTGGCAACCCTGTGCAACACTCACATTTTAGAACAAGAAGTAAGGGTGGACAGGAAGTGGGGCTCAGATATAAAACCTCAAGGTACAGCCCCTACTCCCTCCAGTAGGGCTCCACCTCTGACAGGTTTCATAGCCTTCCAGAAAGGCTTCAACAACTGGAGGCCAGGGGTTTAAACTTGTGCTTCTATGAGGAAATTCCACAATGAAACCATAACAATGGGTGAGATTTGGAGAGGTATAAATAATTCTTCATGGATAAAAGATTAGAAGGATCTTTCTATGGATGGGTTTTACACAATCCCATGCTGCTTAGATAGAAGGCAGGCCTCTATCAAATCTGGGAGGCTAAGCAGTAAGATTTCTTTATATAACATGGAATATAGTTTTGTTTAGTATAAAACTGTATTTTTTATAATTTTATACATGCATAATAAATATTTAGATCATATTCACTCCCCACTTCATTGCCCTTTCCAAACTTCCTGTCCTTTTCTTTCTTTCTTTCTTTCTTTCTTTCTTTCTTTCTTTCTTTCTTT
>LOEQ01004178.1:89502-102544 GCA_001685075.1 Bramus lutescens | reverse complement strand
ACACACACACACACACACACACACACACACACACACACACACACACACCAGGAATCAATGTAAGCACGGAAAGTGAGCAGTTCTTGGTCACGGCTCTGGTCAGACCCACTAGGATAAGGACAGCTGTAGAATTCAGTCCTCTTTTTGTCTGGACCTGGGGGTTGGAGGGGACCTTGCTCATGCCCCTCTGGCCCTCCTTCATGTACATACACACATGCACACACTCACTCTGAACTTACCAGGTCTGTGCTTGCTGCACCTTCCCTCCCATCAACTGTGCTGAGCAAGGCCTTGAGGTCCCTCCTGAGGCTAGATTTGAGGCAAGGGACGCTGGGCACTCTGTGGTGAGAGTAACACCAGTCATCCACAGTCTGCTGAATAGTGTTTTTATTCCCACCCAGCCCTTAGACTCATGCTTTCATACAGAGGCTTTACATCATCAAAATAGTACAAGTTTTAAAAAACAAATTAACAAAAAAAATTGCTCGTCAGATTGTTAAGCAATGTGATATGTGCTCATGGTATTTACCTGTACCTCATCAGGGAGTAAATCCTCAAGGCTTGCTTCCTAATCATTTATGACAAGTGGATGTTTCTCATATTGCAAAATGTGGCAAATTAAGATATGTGCATGTGACAATACATATTCAAGTTTCCTAATGGCCTCTGCACAGACTAAAAAAGCCACTAAACATATGATAACTCATTTCTTAAAATGTTTTTTATATATGGGAATCCCTAAAATTATAAAGATGGATAATGGATTCGGATATACTAGCAAAGCATTTCAGCAGTTTTGTTCCCAATGGAATATCAAACATAAAACAAGCATTCCTTATAATCCTCAAGGACAAGGAATTGTGGAGCATGCCCGTGGCTTCTTAAAAAACTCTACTTCAAAAGATAAAGACAGAGGAGTTATACCTTCAGTCGCCACACAATGCCCTTTTTACTCCAAACTTCCTGAATGTGAATACCTGTGAGCAGGTACAGATTTGGGCATGATGGCACCAGAGTGACCATTGCTAAAGCAAAATGGAAAGACCCTTGCACTGGATTATGGAAAGGACCGGACCCTGTTTTAGTGTGGGGTCGAGGTTTATGTCTGTATTTTTTTTTACAGGAGGAGAATGAGGCATGATGGATTCTGTGGCTTATGACATGTCTGGTTTGTTGTTCACAGCAAAAGGATACCAGCCCTATTGACATCATAGCCGCTGGTGTGGAGTGAGATCTCTGAACCTGTGTTCCTGACCCTCTTCTGTCACCATGCTGCAGTTGGAGAAGGGAAGGAAGATCGTGATGATGGCTGGTGATTCCCATCTTCTTGGTGGACCTATTGGACTCAGTGAGTCCTATTTACCTTGGAGCTGGCCCAGGAACATTTATTAAATATTTGGCAATTTATACTAGATCTTGGGACACAGAACTCACTTTTGCCAGTATGGTGTACAATCTGCTGATGAAATAAAGGACCTGAAAACTGAGACCTTAGAAAATTTCCCTTGGGGGTGAGGGAGAGACTTGTTAAACCAACAGGACACTATTATGGAAACAAAGAATGACTGAACCCCTCTTCAGACAGAAAGAGGAACGACATAAAAGTCTTTGCTGCTACTTAGAGACTAGGACAGTTCAGACTTATCTTTGAAAGTTAAAAGCAGCAATACAATTGGGCTAAGAGAGGAAAAAAACTCATAGCTCACTCATCACAGAAACCTCTTGTCCTTTGATTGGAGTGGGTTTAAGAGAACTGTGATTTGACAAAATGTGTATTTATTGTTAATTTCCATAATAGAATTATGGTATTAACATGTTGATGCTTGTGACTGCTTTAGTTCCCTATGAAAATGCTACTGGTTAAAAAAAGGTTAGAGCTTGTCTGAGAAAAATTTGACATGCCAAAAAGTTCATAGATTTTATATGTTTAATAAGACAAACTTGGATTTTGATGCAGCTAGAAACTGTTAAAGACATCCTCGACCAATTTTAAAAGGCCATCCCATCTTGGTCATCCTCCACACCTTTATTAAGAGATATTATGTCCCTTGGAGCAGGTATATCATAACGCATTATCTGCTGGCATATGATTAACCCTTTTGACGGAAAGTTGGCTCAAAGGTGCACAGCCCCTAGAGTTACACTCTCCCTTAACCCTTTGTTAGTAGATTATGGTAGTCAATGATGGGTAAGATCTTTCCCCCACAGGTAACCTAAGACAGGATGTATGTGATGTATGTTCCAATGACAGGTAAGTCTGGAAAGCAGAAGATGCCTAAGCCAGGCAGAATCATCTGTCCTGTAGCAGAAGCACGGGCTTTATTAAATAAATTAAAAAGAGAAGAATATGTGGGAACCCACAGGAGTGGTCCATTCCACCTTGACTGAAGGTCAGAGTTTAAGCCTATCTTGTTCTTTCAAAGTTATTGACAAGAGGTCTGACTTAAGGAGTGGCTACAAACAAGACATCCTGACGTAGGGTGTGCTTACTTGGTGTTTTGCATATTAAGATGGCCCATAGAGGTGGATCGGATCCACCCTGACCAAAGTCAGAGAATTTAAGCCTATTTCTGCTCCTTTATGGCTATGACAGGAGGTTTGGCCCAGGGAGCGGCTGCCTACAGGATGCTTGATCTAAGGTGTGGTCACTGCATGTCCTGCCTAAAACATCAGACTGCTTAACTCAGGGTATAGTTACTTGATGTTTCAAGTAAGTATTGAAGCAAGTAATTGTTCTGTTTATTCTTTGTGTCATGTTAAAGCAATCTTTTGCCTTCTTCCCCCCTTTTGGGATTGGAGTATATAAGCATATAGAAAATAAATGCAGATGAATTCAATATTTACTGGATTTCCCTCCTGGTTCTATCCTATGTCTCTGTATTTCTTTTGTCTCTCTGTTCCCCTATCTAGTTTTTCTAATCCACACGCCCCTACCCTGTAACATGTGAACCCCACTGAGGCAGGACCCCAACAGATGTCGCCCCAGCGTGTGGTTATAACAGAGTGGCCATGTCCGGACAGCACAAATTCTCTTGGCTCTGCTTCTCATTGATGCCCATACATGTCTGCCAGCCGAGCAAAGCGGGGGCCCCAGTCACGGAGGTAGTCATAGTCCTGGTCCTCATCTCCCAGGCTGGTCAGGATGGAACTCAGTGTCCCTGCCACAGAGCCATCTCCCTCGTAGTCATAGATGAGAGCTGTGTCATAAGGAGGCACGCTGGGGTCACTGTCCGCAGCCTCCAAGCCCTGTGGGAAAGCCACACAGACCTCAGGGCCCACTCAGAGAGGCAAGCCAGGAGCCTTCTTGTGCTCAGTCTTGGCCAAGGCTAAATCTGCCTTGGGTACTGCACCAGATGGGAACCTCTCTTAAGAGGGATGGGGTAGGTGCAGAACATCTCCCAGTACCTATTGGGCTAGCAAATAAGGTTCTGCTACCTCCAGCCTTTCCCCATCAGCATGGAGAGAAGCTATCTCCTTGTCATAGGTGTTCCTCCATCCCCAGCCTATCAGGAACCCTTCCTTAAGCATCTGGCCTCAAAGCCAGGAGGCAGTGGTACACGCCTTTAATCCCAGCACCTGGGAGGCAGAGGCAGGTAGATCTCTATGAGTTTGAGACTAGCCTGGTCTATGGAGCAAGTTCTAGGTCAGGCTCCAAAGCTACAGAGAAAAAAAGCATCTGGCCTCCTCCAGAGGCAGTATCTCCATTGCCACTCTGTCATCTTGTAACCAATACCTGCACCAGGCTTACCACCCCCAAGGATACCCCTGATCTGCTGGGAGCTTTCTCTGGGTGGTGTGGGCAGGCCTGTTAATAGGACATTCCTTGCATGGCCCAACCTTGCCATCTACCCTGTACTCCGATCATCTTTTGTGAAGACAGTATTCATCCATGTAGTGTTCAAACTGATGCTTTGCCCAGATGGCCACAATGCATGTGCTTGCCCACACCTCATCATAGCGACGGGAAGCGAGTGTCACGGTCAGTGCTGGCTGGCCTTCTGTGGCCATGCAGCTGCTTATGTCCCGCTCCAACCCACAGCGTTTGAAAAGTGCCTGGCCAACCCGCTCACCCACCTTCTCGTGCTTTCCTAAGGCTCGGCCAGGGTCCTGCTGGTGAGCTTACCCCCTGACATCCTACCACCTGAAGGTCTGGAAGCAGCGTCTGGACATAGGTGTGTTTGTGCACATGTTTGCACACAAGTATGCATGTGTCCACTCTGTAATCAACCCCAGGGCACCTACATCACTGATGAAGTTGGCAATGTCAGATGGGCTGGTGGGAAGCGCTCGATGTGGCTGTGGCATGTGGCTGAAGGGTGCATCCCGGCGCAGGGGTGGCCTGCCCAGAGAGCGGCTGGTGGCCCTTGGTTCCACTGGGTGGCGCAGCTGGTTTATGTCATAAGCATCCTGTAAGTCAGTAAGCAGTTAAGTTCAGACAGAGTAGGGACCGCCTGGTTGCAAGACCTTCTAGGAGGATGGTGGGCATTCTGGGGACTCCTTTCCAGGGATCCGTGTGTCTAAACCATCACTTCTGTCTCCTTACCTGGTCCTCCTCCCCTCCTCCTTGCTCGTCATAGTTAAGGATGTTGTCCCGAAGGTCCTCTTGTAGCCCACGCAACAGACTCTTGTCACGTGACTGTCCCCGGAACCGAGTGCGGAGCGCAGCAAGTAAGATGAGAACTATGGAAGCAGGAGAGACTGGCTGCAGTGTGGGCTCTTAGAGGACGTGGGGTGGGGAAGGGATCCAGGAGGGAGGGCAGGACCAAGGACCTGCCTGCACTCACCGAGCAGGACCACAGTGCTGGCCAGCACAATGACCAGTGCACCCAGGCTGACGCCCACACCTCCTGCTAGCAGTGCAGTGGCCCCAGGCAGGCATGTGCCATCAGTCCCACAGCGACACACGGTAACGTTCAGCGTTTGCTCTCGCTGCTGGGGTGGCTCCCCGGAGTCCTGCAGCAGCAAGCTCAGGCGGTGCAGGCCCTCAGAGACCTGATGTCGGAGCCTCAAGCGTGCATGGCTCACTGCGGAAGGTGCAACAGTTAGCAGAAGCTCCACGATAACCCCGCTCTCGCCCAGAGAGTACCAGAGTCACTGGGAGCAGGTTTCCCCACCATCCAATGAATACTGTGGAAAGTAAACCCGGCCCCGCCCAAGGAAGTCATGGGGATACATTCTGTTGGCCGGCTTATCTCCTGGGTCCCAGGGTTATGGGGGCAACGCACCGTTAATCTGGCTGATGCTCCAGTTCCGGCCAAGATCTGGGACCCTAGGGTTCAGCTGGAAATGGAAGGGGGCCCCATGCGGAGGCAGGTCCTCATCCGTGGCACCCAGGAGGAGGCCAGGGCCCTGGTCTGGTTCACTGCACAGACTGCCGGATGGAGGAGGGGCCAGTGCAGGGGCATGGTCGTTGACTTCTAAGATCTCAATGGACAGGGTGCCCGTGGCTGTACTGGGTGGTATGGCTGGAAGGAAGGGAGAGCTCATAAGCTCAAGGTCAACCCACAACCTGCCCTGTCAGTCAGTCCACAGAGGAAAGTGCTGGGCTGTGGGACAGAGATGCCACCCAGGGCAGGGGCTTCCCTCACCATTGTCCAGGGCCAGGATGATAGCTCTGTACCAGCCGTCTTTCAAGAAGGGTGAAGCAGGGCTCAGCACTCGCTGGGTCTGAATCCTGCCCGTGGCCCCATCCACTTGCAGCCAGTCTTCTGGGTCATAGTCCTTGGAGTAGCTGTTGGTGGGGAGGGAGAAGCAGGATGAGGCCCACCCAACACACCCAGACATGGGGCCACATATCATATATACACTAATTATCACACACACACCCATGTGTGTCTGACAGGCGCAGTGGCTACCCAGCCCTGAACTAACTTTTCTTTTTTATTCCATTTTATACTTTAAATATTTCCATATTTTTTTTGCATGTGTGTGCACCTGCGCAAGCACCATGACACACGAGAAGTAAAAGGATGTGTGGGAGCTGTTTCTCTCCTCTCACCAGGTCGGTTCCAGGAAATGAACTTATGTGGTCAGGCTGGGTGGCAAGCACCTTAACCCACTGAGCCATGTTGCCAGCCACCAACTCCCGAAACTGGTTATCTGGCACATGAGGCATGCTCCTGCCCAGTGCCCCTCGGCAACAGGCAGTCTGCATTTCACCCTGCTTAGAACCTAGCACCATGGAGACACTGTGTCAGACTCGAGACCAGCGGTGATCTTACAGCATCAGGAGCTCTTGCGGAAACAAGGGCCCATGAAAACGAACAGGTTGACAGAGAGAGACTGGCTAAGACCAGTCTTGGACCATGTGTCCTTGCTGGAGCCCAGTCCTGCCCTGCGGAGTGTGGTCAATCCACATGCATACATAGGTATCTGAGGGACTCAATACCCCAAAGACCCACACACACACCAATTCTCTTTCACCCTCGGAATCCAGATGTACCCTCCACAGGAATGAGACCACTGATCCCTCTCCCTGACCCCCAACACCTCAGGGCACCCCACCTGATTCTCTGCAGCTGCTGTGTATCAGGGTCTCTGGCAGAGAAGGTGGCCACGGAGGTGCCTGGGGGTGCTCCTTCGGCTATGCCCGTCCTCAGTGGGTTATCTGGAAACACTGGAGCCTCATTGATGTCCTGAACCCACACACTGACCCTGGTCTGGCCCCGCCGGGCCCAGGGGGCAGCTGCCTGCAGTGGGGCCTCATTCTGCACAGACACTCTGAGCTCATATTGCTCATGGCTTTCATAGTCCAGGGGCTGTGGGAGGATGGCAGAGACAGCTGAAATCTAAGTGCTAAGATGTCTTTTGTGGAGACTCTGTCCCTGGGCCTGTCCCAAGAGCCCAGTTTTCCTCCTCCCTTTAAATCTTGGCACAATAAAAATTATGCACAGCTCAAATATTAATACGTAACAAGATGAATCGTGTCGCTCCAAATGAATTTGCTGGGTGTGGTATGGCAATTTCATGTGTTACTCAATGACTACAGTTTTTTCAAATTATTTATTTCTTTTTATCACTAAACTTATTTTTTCAAGATTTGTTTTTATTGGACTACAGTTTTTTTATGTAGATAGGAGGTGGGTGTGCCAGATGATGCTAAGCAGAGGGGCCATCCAGGCTCACAGTGGTCCTCCACTATACAGGTTTTGAGAGCAGCATGCAAGAAATTCTCCCTTAAGAGTTCCAGTCTGCCTCAAATTGTCTGACCAGTTTCTTCCAACAAATCTTCAAATGCACCAGCATCCAAATGCATCTATGTCTACATGTGCGATTGCCTATGCCTGTATTATATCTATACCTGCTTCTCGGTAGGAATGGGACTCATGCTGGTGCATAATTTTATTTTAAAATGTGAACCTAACTAATAAGGAAGGAGAAGGCTGCAGTAATGGGTGCCTCCTGCTGCCCAGTTCAGTCGGAGACCCATAGTCAGCACCTTGTCCATCCCATGCCCTTACCTAATCTAGCGTATTGGTAGGTTAGCTAGCACCGATCTACCAGTGAGGAACCCAGGGCAAGCTGCAGGAGGATGCCTGTGGCAGATTCTAGCTGAGGGGAATGCCCTTGACAGCGGATTGGCTCACCTTGATCACAGACAGCACACCTTCATTGGTCTTGGGGTCTGTGTAGATCTTGAACTGCCCATCGGGATCGCCTTCCAGGATGGTGAACCTGGCCACCCAGTTAGGGGACCCAGGCAGGTCTCTGTCCTCCACCTCGAGCCGTCCCACATCCACTCCAGTGACAGCTTCTGCAGCCTCCATGAAGAACTGGGAGAGCCCAGCCCCAGTTACTCACCAGATTGGCAGATTGGGAGTGGGAATCGTCAGAATGCCCGGCCCTGTGACCCAGGGTGCCTTTCCTTGCTTCTGGCCTAACTATGCAGCTCACCACAGGACATTTCCCAGGTCTGTCTTTTCCCTGGGCCTGCTGTTCCTCCTCACACAGCAAGGGTCCAGGAGACTTACTCTGGGCTGTGTAGCTGCTTCTCTCTATGGAACCTCACATGTAATCTGTGTTCCTGGGGCCCCCTATTTCAGGCCCCCTACTCATGCACTGCCCTTCCTCCAGCCCTGAAACCATCCCTCTTCACCTCGTCCTTGGTGAACTCAGGGGCATTGTCATTGATGTCATCTACGGAGATGATAGCCAAGGCTGTGGCAGTGAGGCCATCTCCCGACATGTCTGCCACCTGCAGGGTCAGGTTATACACAGCAACCACCTGGGGGACAATGTGACATGAACTCAGATGTGATACCTAGGAAGGCAGTAGAGCCACCTACAGGCTTGCCCCTTACAGGGTCTGCCCCTGCCTCAGCCTGTGAGTGAACAAGAGGTCAAGAGGTCAGTTGTGATACCAGAAAAGTCAGATGTTAGGGGTAACAGTAAGCAGATGGCCGGCTGAGGGAGCTGCATCAGTGGCTGGGACAGGAATACCCTGGTGCAGCTGCACAGGCGAGACTCAGAGATGTCTTTAGGCATAAGTGACTGGCCCAGAGGGTTAGTGCATAAGCAAAGAAGGATCAGGGTAAGAGTAATAATCACAATGTAAGCTGAGAGGTGGGAAGGCGCTGCCCTGTGAGGAGCCCTGAGGCTTGAGGGGATCAGGTGTGGAGAACGGGACGCTCCGTGTCCCCGGGGCTGCCTCACCTCACGGTCCAGCCCCACTTGCACTGTGCGGATCTCTCCAGTATGCTCGTCAATGCTGAAGAACTCAGGGGTGCCCTGCTCCAGGATAGAGAACCTGAGAGCAGCATTGTCTGTCTCTGGATCATCAGCATCCGTGGCCTCAGCCCTGGTTACGAAGGTGCCTAGGGAGGACAGGTGAGAATGTGGTCCATCACCATGGGGGCAAGGTGGGGTGGGGCACCGGTTGGAGCGGAGTGCTCCTGGTGTGCACAGACTCCCTAGGTCTGACGCTGTGAGCACAGAGTGGACAGATAGCCTGCTTCCTCGACTTTGTGTGTCACTGCGGCTGANTGGCAGCCTCCAGTCCAGGCTCTCCCACTGTCTTGCCTATACAAGGCTGACCACTACAGGAGCATTTCAGCAGAGAACCAATGGGTCTTCTACCAGATGCCAGGTCAGCAAGTGGAGCTAATGTACCCGTCGGAGCAGTAGAGCCACTGGGATCCTCAGACAGCCTTGAGCCCTGGGGGGTGACACCTGCCCAGGTGAAGGATACACAGACACGTGGGTACAGATCAAAGCTGGTACCCAGCATCCTCCAAGGTCCTGCCTGTATAGAAGCGGTGGCCACTGGGAAGGTGCTACTGGGAAATGGGTCTTCTTCATCTTTCACCTGCTTTTCCCTCAGAAGAGATTTGGGCTGACCCTCCCTCCAGAACAGATGTAAGAAAGCTGAGGCAGTGGAGTGGGTCAGGGTGAGAGGACAGGGCTCTGGAGACCCTGTGTCTCAGGTCTTGGCTTGCTCACGTGTGATATCATTTGCTGGATGCCTTCAGGCCTACCTTATACAGACAGGAACCCCTGACTGGGTGATTTCAGCATAGTACTGGCCCCAGGGCTGAAGCCAAGGACAATGCTTCCAGCAAGTTCTTCGTCATGGGACTCAGATTCCCAGTCCTGTGCTCTGGGAGTGTTCTCTGGCACACAGGTAAGGAAATATAGGCGTGAGGAGTCAACTCCCCCATCAGAGAAGGGGCTGCAGCGTGCTGGGGGCAAGGGACCCTGAGCTGATTTGGAAGCAGAGATATCACCAGGAGCTGGAACCAGTGTGCTGTGACTCATACAGGTATGAATAAGTTCACATGTGTGTTCAGATGTGCACATGTCCAGATGTGTGTACATTCAGATATGAGCACACTTCCCAGATGCATGGAACATCAGACTATGACAAGAATCACAACTCCAGAGACTAGAGCAATGGCTCAGAGATTAAGAGCCGGGTGGTGGTGGTGCTCGCCTTTAATCCCAGCACTGGGGAGGCAGAGATAGGCAAATCTATGTGAGTTTGAGGCCAGTGAATTGCAGGACAGGCTCCAAAGCTATAGAGAAACCTTGTGTCGAAAAACAAAACAAAACAAGCAAACAAAAACAAAGAAAAGAAAAAGAGAAAGAGAAAAGAGCACTAGCTATTCTTCCAGAGGCCCAGGTTTAATCTCTAGTGCCACATCATCTAGCAATTCACAAGCATCCCAACTGCAGTCTCAAGAGATCCAGCGCCCTCTTCTGGTCTCTAAGCACCCTGCATGCACATGGCATACAGATAAAACACTCACACGCATACACTAACAGAAAGAAATACAATGCTACATGTCTACCCAGAAGAAAATAAGCATTTACACACATTGGGGAGAAGGGCCCAAAGGATGGTCAAAAGCTGCCTGGGTAGTGGAGGGCCAGTTCTAGCCCATTGACTGTGGCACTAAAAAGTGCCACAAGGAGTCTGTAAGGAGCTGAGGCTGGCAGGGAGAACTTGAGGGCATAATGAGAGGCATGCTGTCTGGTGCCCTGGTATCAGGCCTCCCCTGCCCTCCGAAAAGGGCTGGAGCAGAGCCAAGGCCGCTTCCAGTGTCTTCAAGAGCAACCTCTGCTGGGAAGGGTAGGGGGGGTAGAAAATGCTCCTTGGGCATGCTGGCCAGGCAGAGAGAGATGGAAACACCCAGAAGAACCACTTGTGGCTCACCACGACTGGGGTGGAACTGGGGTCAGCCCAGCTCCGTATCCACTGGCACACCAGTCCCTCCCTGTGACGGGGACCAGCCCCAGGGCGGGCAGGCCACTCTGTTCCAGGGGATTGTAATGGCCAAACACTGTGTGGGCCTGGTGGAGGTGGGAGGCACACAGGGAGAGATGGCAAGATCAGGAGAGGCAGAAAGAAACGAGTCTGGTAAAGAGAAGGAAGGAAAGGCTGCAGGACTAGAACACCTGACCCAACGGTTCTCTGTCCTTACAGACTCATTATTATGGAAATTACAACTGGATAAGGTCAGTAGATGCCAGTAGTCGGGGTGGTGTGCATACGCATTTCCGTATTTCCTGACTTTGGTAATTACAGAGAGCTTTCAGAACACACTGATATTGCAAAAATATTCAGTATCCAGTCCACAGCCAAGCAGCTGAGTGAGAAGCCAAANNAAAAAAAAAAAAGGTTAAACTGATAAACAGGTTCCTTCCTGCAATGGGCACACAGGAATCATTTTTGGCTTTTCAGTAAGTCTGGAATCAGGTCAGAATAAGGATTCTAACCACACTGTTACTTTAACTCTTGACAAATGAGCAAATGAGATGGAATAGGATGGAACCTGAGTGGCCAGACAGCCAGACTCTGCTGCTTGTGTGCTTCGGGCTCCCTGAAACCCTCACCCAGTCCAGGTTTGAACCACTGGGAGCAGGCAACGAGGAAGGGAGGGGGAGTGGGCACAGCGCTCTGCCAGGCCCTGCCCAGCCAAGCCTGCCTGAGGAAGGCCAGGCCTGGCGTATGATTTTGAAGGGGTCCTTGGGAGAAAGGGCAGAGTCTCATGTAGCCAAGATTGCTCAGGTAACTGAAAATGATGGTAAACTCAGGCTCCATTTCCCAAGTGCTGGGTTCACATGTATGTGCAGTCACAACTGGTTGGGCTGTTTGAGACCAAACTGCACCTGAAGCAGCAGCCAGAGGAGGCCCTGCTCCAGGCTGTGGAGTTCCCTCTGGAGGATAAAAACGACATTGGGGTAAGCTCTGTGGATTCACTAAACAGGACTGAGCGGTTCCCTGAAAAGCTCAGCTTCACGTTATGTAAAGTTCACCACCATGAAAGGGAGAGGAACGACTGGAACACAGATACCCAGAAGTTTTTTTGTGCAAGCCAATTCTTTTTTGGGGGGTGAGGGGGGTTGAGACAGGGTTTGAAGGTCAAATCCATATTGACATGGGAAGTGTGAAGGAGATTGCTTCCTTACACGCGACCCTTTGGATGACTTTAAAACTGTCAATTCTGCAGTGCGTAGGTAGTCACCTGGCATGCCAGGCAAGCGCGTACCACAGAGCAGAGGGGCAGGGGCAGGTGCATCTCTAGTCTGCACCTGGACCTTCTGAAGACCCAGCCCATGGGCGGGGTCTGCGCTCCCACCTCACCTGGGATGGCACCCTCCAGGATGCGGCCTCTGAACACGTCCTGTAGGAAGACTGGCCGGTTGTCATTTTGGTCCACTACAACGATCTCCAGGTCCGTGGGCTCCTCCAGGGTAGAGCCACCCAAGTCCAGGGCAAAGGCCCTTAGCTGTCCAAACAGAAGACAAGGGCTGGCTGGCTCTGTGACTCCTAAAGCCATGCAGAAGGAACAGCAAGGACTCATGGGCTGAACACAGGTGATGGGCACATGGTATGGAGCGTACGCATGGGCAAGCACCCTTTCCCTGAATGGAGCCTGCTTTCTCCCAGCATACAGGTTATATCGTCTCTCCTTGGCTGCCAGGCCACTCACTGCATCATTTTGCCAATGAAGTAATGTACTCACTAAGGTTCTGGGTTTATCTCCCCTACTCTATGCGGTTTGGGCTTCTTTCAAATTTTACCACATTCCTCCTTCTTCGTTTTAGACAGAGTCTTTGAGCCCTGCTGTCCTGGAACTCTGTAGACCAAGTTGGCTTTGAACTTACAGAGGTCTGAGCTGTGCCTAGCCTAAGTCATTTTACTTTTTGGAGCAGGGTCTTCATATGAGCTTAGGACATTTTAACCTGCTTCCTTTTGGAGAATTGCATGATAGAATTTCCACTCAGGAGGCAGAGACAGGCAGAAGGCGAATTCAAGCCCAGCTAGAGATACACAGGAAGACATTGTGAATCACATTTAAGAAGAAAATTATCTCATAGATTCCTCTGTAGGAAGGCCATAGCAGTCTCTCTATTTGGAAGCATGTCTCGAGGATGTCAAAGAAACCCTGGAGACAGGCAGTGGTGGCGCACACCTTTAATCCCAGCACTTGAGAGGCGAGGCTGGCGGATCTGTATGAGTTTAAGGCCAGCCTGGTCTACAGAGCAAGTTCCAGGACAGCCAAGGTCATTTCAGACCAACCCACCACACACACACAAAAAA
>LOEQ01004178.1:51661-72249 GCA_001685075.1 Bramus lutescens | reverse complement strand
TTTTTAAAAAAAACCTGGCAAGGCGATTTCTTTTTTTTACAAAAAGTGCACATCATGAGGCTGGAGAGATGGCTCAATGATTAAGAGCAACTATTGCAGGGCTAGAGAGATGACTCAGCAGTTAAGATAGCTGCTTTTCCAGAGGTTCTGAGTTCAATTCCTAGCAACCACATGGTGGCTCACAACCATCCGTAATGAGATCTGGTGCCCTCTTCTGGCTTGCAGGGATACATGCAGGCAAAACACTACACATAATAGATAAATAGATCTTTTTGAAAAAGTGCTATTACTGCTCTGCTAGAGGACCTGGATTCAGGTCCAAACACCCAGTCCAGTTCCAAGGGCTCCAATACCCTCTTCTGAGTCCTAAAGAAAGTCTCCTGCATGCATGTGCTGTACATATACACGCTCACATGCAGGCACGCACGCACACACGCACTGAACATTTTAAAGAAGAGTGCACCAAGACCTAAACTGAGCTGGCAAGAACAGCCGAGCAGGACAGGACTCCCCCATAATTTTATTCTAACATAGGTGGTGACCATGTCTCATCTCAATGGTGGGCGTGCACCCTCACAATCTGAAGTGGTTGGGTAATTCATACTCTCCTCAAAGTGGAGGGTATAAAAGCAAGACAAGTCTCAGGAAAGTCCAGGCGATGGGCAAACAGACAGGCGCACTGAGTTTCACAATACAGAGAGTTTTATGGACTCCTGGCCCTCAGCAGGCTAGCCGCCTTTGATTGATAGGAGAAAAAAAACTCCTAATATTTCCCTCCTCTTTATTATATGTTCTCATTGCACCCCCCATCAGACTCATTCAGCATATACTAACATTCTGAAGTCTCTAGTAAAAGCAAATTACTGCAATTAGTGATTGGGTTTGTTTGATTTTGATGAACCTTTGGGCCCCTAATATGAAGAATAATTCTATCTCTTTAGCATGGCTTAAGGTCAGCCTGTCTTCCTAGTGGTGGTCCCTTGGCCAGGTGACTGACCTGGCTCAACTGGAATGTTAGGTCTCCATCCAGGCCAGAAATTCTATTCTCTTGACCAGAACTCTTCTCTTTATAGGCCCTCTCTGCTGCTTCAGCGTTACCCCTCTAGAGAGCTAACCAGAGGATCATTTAGGAACCGGATCAGAGCCTTTCAAACACTCTTGGCATCTTTGACTTCTGGCAAGAATAAGGCTGTCAAGAGGCCCAAGGACATTGCTGACCAAGAGATAAACTGGTTAATTTTCTTTGGAGTCTTTTAACCTGAGACTGTCCAAATCTTACCTCCTGCCTTTGTCACCCCCGGCCGCTGTGGAGGTAGCCCAGAACTGCCAGGTGGATTTGGGGAACCAGCTGGATGGGGGGCATCAGGCACAGCAGCTGGAGCACCCCTGTGACGGGACACCCTAAACTCTTAAAGATTATGTTCATTTATTTGATGTGTATTTTGTCTGCATGTATATCTGTGCTCCTTGCGCCTGCCTGGTACCCATGGAAGTCAGAAGACAGAGTTAGGCCCACCCCCCGGGACTGGAACTTCAGATAGTTGTGGGTACTGGGAATTGAACCTGGGTCTTCTGGGAAAGCTCTTACCCACCGAGTCGTCTCTCCAGCCCCAGGGAACCTCTTTGAAAAGAACCCCAAAGTACATCCGCAGCACCATTGCATTACAACCAGACATAGAGAGGAAAGGAAGGGCCTGGCTGGTGCCTGGAAAGACGTGCAAGGGGGGAGTAAAGGCAAGACTTATCAGGATTCCAAGTCCTAGGTAGGAGCCAGGAGGAGTCAGAACATACTTTAGAAATCTCCAAACCAAAGATATTAGACTCTCTTGATGGGCTCAGAGCCTCCATCTATCGGCTCCTCCTCATTTTTCCTTTGGTCTCCAGCGTGGGTCTTCAGAGTGATGAACCCAGTGTCTGCTTCCAGGAACACTGACAGCGGTGGGACTGCTAGTGTCAGTGAGGCTCCTGGAGACACTCTCTCTCCCCATCAGCCCGGACCTGGCAGGGCCTCCTCCCCAGGGTGTGGCTTATTGGCATCTCCCAGTTCTGCCTGAGCTTCTCTGGCCCCACTCCTGCTTGCTCAGAAATGTGGGCTCCATGGTCCATGGCAGCTTGCCAGCCAGGCAGCGAGCAGGGCCAGCAGCTTCAGGCCAGGTGGGGTAGGTCCCGACACTATCAGCCTAGTTGGGCATTCTGGTCGCCATGTTCCATGACATGGGTCACTCTAGGTGGAAACCCAATTTTATGACCTGTACCACAAACAAATCTCATTTGAGTTATTTCTTTTTAAATCTATATAATTCCATGTTCCTGCCAAAGGGAGGGAGGCACTGGGACAAGCAAGAGAAAGGAGGGAGGAAAGGGAGAACAGGATAACCACAAGGGCCATCCTGGAGAAGGTCAGCCTGGGCTACAGAGAGAGACCTTGTCTCACCCACTCCCTAAGACAATCAATCAATCAATGGGGCCTGAAGTGGTGGCATATGAAGCTACTCAAGAGGTGGAGACAGGTGGATTGCCTGTTTAAGGCCATTCTGGGCAACTTGGTGAGACTGTGTCAAATTAAAGCAACAAAAGGCTGGAACTGTGTCCATGGTAGAAGGCTTGCCCAGCATGTATGAGACCCTGGATTCAGTCTTCACCATCAGAAAAATGTGTGGACTATCTTAGGTAGCTGGCAGAGCTGGCAGGGCACCTATCCAGGCGGAGGCCCAGCCCAAGCTTCCTGCATGCTCTCGCTGGGGCCAGAAACGATGGCTCTCCACTCAGAATCTGCTTAAGTATTTGGGGGTTGTGTTCCACCAGAATGAGACAGCCCCAGTCTAGAGGTCCTGCCATGCCCACTAGCAGCAGCAGGGGGCAGTGTGGCTCTAGAGACTCAGCAGAGGGCGGCAAGGACCTGGTCCTGTAGCTTCCCTGTCTCTAGACTCGGGGTGGGGGTTGGGGATGGGCTTGTCCACACCGCTGTCTCCACCAGAGTCACACCTGTCCCCCTAACTCTCAGGCATGGAGACCCCACATCTGTTCTGTGACCCTGCATACTGTCCTGTCCAACTTGGCGTTCCTGCTCCATCAGCTGGAGCCCAGTCTTTTCTCCCACCACAGGTAACCTGGCATGTAGGTCGGGTCCTGTCTTACTAGGATTTAAATGTGATGTGGCAACAAGGCATGCATGTGTGTGTGTGTGTGCATGTGTGCACATGTGCATGTGTGCATGCCTGTGTGTATGTGCATGTGTGTGTGCGTGTGTGTGTGCATGTGTGTGTGGAGGATCTAGAAGCCAGTCGAGTAAGCAAACAAGCAGTGCTTCAGATCAGAGGTGTCCACTGGGTGGGGTTGGTCTCTGAAAGGACAGTTTTAAAGCATTTCCTACATTTAAAGCATTGGACCAGTTGCCTCCAGGCTGTGCTTGATGGGAAACCCCATCCCAGCAAAAGTGATCATCAAGAAAGGCCACCACCTTGTCACTCTCCCAAACCCATTCCAGCTGTGGCCCATGGCAGCTTGGGTGAAACCAGGCTGTCCTCCCTGGGGACAGGTGGGTCATTACTGGCCAAATTCAGAAAGGCAGGCCGGGGGCCAGGGTGGTTTCTTCCCAGCAGGCAGAGCCAGGGGCTGTGAGTCTAGCCCATGGCAGAGCGGGTCTGACTTGTTTCACAGAAGCCACAATCCACGGGTCTCGATGACATCCAGCTATGTGTAGTGGTGGGGCCATTTCTACTCTGTTAGGGTGCCTGCCCACCCTCCCCTCCTCCCCAGGATCTTCCATTCCCCTATACCACCACTTCTGTCCCACATCCCCTCAGCCCCATGCTGGTGCCAAGGAAGAGAAGAAAGGGAGGGGTGCAGAGGGCAGGGGTGCTGAGGGCCGGTACTTACCCACACCCCTCTGCTTCAGCTGCAATTGCTTCTGCTGACTTCCTGGGAGAAGACAGGGTGGCAGTGGGCCTTGAGTCAGGATCGGTGGGCCAGGTGATCAAAGAGAAGCAAGAGTAGACCAAGAGCTGGGGACACCATGGGGAGCTCAATGGCTGGGCTATCGCTCCCATGGCATTACCCCCCAATCTAGTCTGTTGACCATGCCTAGGGCTGTGTCCACAGGCCCCCGACCTTGGCTGCTGGATCTGTGTGCTGAGAGGGCTGCACGGTCAAGAACTGGAGGCAGCTAGGGCAATGGCTGAGGAGCTGCTGCAAATGCTACCAGTTAGTATCCTGGGTTTTGGTTTGTTTTGTCTTAAGACAGGGTCTAAGAGTTTAGTGGCAGAAGGCGACCTTGGCAGCTTGGAACCAAGGGGCACCACGTCACACCATGCAGCAGAGCTCACGTGGGAGGTTTGTTGGGGGGAGGTGCAGAGGTGACCTCTGAGCCCAGAAGGAAAGGGGGGGTGGCGAGAAAGGCTTGTCTTTTTAAAGGGGCTATACCGCATGCACAGAGGGACAGTGCTCTACTTAGTGCTGTGGCTGTAGAAGCTACAGTGTTGCCTCTTGGCTCTTGCTGCTGATGTTCTGCTAGGTCCCTGATAGCAGGCCAGTGTAAATGCCTGAATGCTAACACAGGGTTTCTCTGTGTCCTGGAACTTTCTCTGCAGACCAAGCTGGTCTCAAACTCAGAACTCAGAGATCCACCTGCCTCTGCCTCCCGAGTGCTGGGATCAAAGATATGCACCACCAATGCCTTGCTTTTTTTTTTTAATAAAAGGGTTTATTTGGGGTTATGGTTGATGAGGGATAGGAGTCCATCACCAGCATGGCAGGGAGTGTGGCACTAGGCAGGCAGCCACAGCACTGGAGCAGCAGCTGAAAGCTTGGCATCCTTAGTCTCCAATGCCAGGATGCTGGAATGACCACCAGTGGTCACAGAGGTTGTTTCCTGTTATCAGGAATGTTGGCTGAGGTCATCTCACACAGGCCTCCCCTGGGGAGACCAGGCCACCATTGGGGTAGAGGAAAGTGGGACACATCCACCAAAGCAGGAGTGGTAGAAAGGCGGGAAGCCAGGCAGTACCCTTTCATCCCTTCCTGTCTTACCGCCCCTTCCAGCCCAGCTGCTTTGAGAGTAAGGAGCAAGGCACAGGCATGCACAGGGGTCCTGGGGCAAGCGAGGTGGCCTGGCTTCCAGCCCTCTCCACTCTGAACTGGACTGTTGTCTTTCGTCAATACCAAGAGGACTGGTGACAAATTCGGGAGCAAAGAATCTGAAACAGCCAAATAAATCACGTTAATGACCATTCAGATAGGATCAGTCTCTGGGTTAGAACACATTTAGCTGATGAGAACTGGCTGCTGCACCCTCACCCCATTTGTACACTCTCCAGCTGGCCTCCTCGGAGGATTCATGGGATTGTCTCACAGTTTGAAAGAGAGAACCCACCTACCTGTGTGTCCCTTTAAACCACTGAGCCCAGGAAGAAGGCTGAGTTCATGAGGAGGATGGGGGAAATGGGTCCTCAGGGTCCAAACCCTTCCTGCTGCTCCTCCATTTTTCACACAGACATGGACAGGCAGAAGCTAGGAAGGGGGTGCATACAGGGAACGCGGGTGCCTCCTGCCAGGCCCAGAGTTCCAGGCTGAGTTGGGTGTGGCCACGAGTTCACAGAGGCTGGTTAAGGATGGTGATTAACTTGGCATCTGCTGAGACCTGCTGGGCCACATCTGTAATGCTCCACATCTGTAGGACGGTCAGGTGTGTACACCCACCTGGGCTGTCCACCCCTCACAATGCTGCTTTGCCCATTTTAGGCGGTTGTTAGGTCCACAGCAGCCACCTGCAGGTCACTTCCTACCGCCGGCTCCCTTTTCCTTCAGTGGCCTTGTATCCAGAGCCTCCATACAGGTAGAATGTTCTAGTCTCCTCTGTAGGTCCCTCACACATTAGAAACCCGCCCTTTGGCTGCCTCCAAGCAACGCTCCTTGGTCGCTGTCTGCCTCTTGCCCTCCTGTAGGCACCTGACCTGTCTGGAGTTGGCTTTGCCATACCTGGCTATGTGTTCCATCCCTGTCTCCCAAAGCACTGGTCTCTCCTTCCCCAAGGGGACGTTGGCTAAGTCATGCAGGGTCCTCCTGCCATTTCTGGCCTTCCTTGCCGTTATGAACAGTGCCAGACCACAGTCTCACCACAAGGTTCGCTCAGTGTGAGCCAAGGTCATCTTGTGGGCAAGGGTGAGGCAGCAGCTCTTTAGTAGAGTGTGTACCCATTCAGGATCCATCCTTGACACCTCTGCCTTCTGGTTTTTTGTGTTTCTTTCGAGACAGTTTCTCTGTGTTGCCCTGGCTGTTCTGGAACTAGCTCTATATACAAGGCTGGCCTCAAACTCACAGAGATCTGCCTGCCTCCGCCTCCAGAGTGCCAGGATTAAAGGTATGTGCCACTGCTGGGTTGGACACCTCTACCTTCTGTGGCCACATGCTTTCCCAAGTGTTAGCATTCAGGCATTATGCTGGCCTGCCCCCGTCATCTAGTAGGATGCACTTGTCAATACCCAGGCAAACACCTAGCCAGCCCAGAGGCCTACCGTCACTACATAATCTGTGCACATGTGTGTATGCGGCTGTGTAAGTCTGTACACAAGCACTAAAGCCCGCCCATTCCTCCTCTCTCTTCCTCCACTTCCCTTTCTGAACCAGGCTCCATGATCCCTCTTTGCACACCCTATCAATAAACTTCCACACGGGTTTGCCACACACGTGGTTTATTCTCACTGCCGCTAAACTAAAATATTGGTGCCCTGAGACTCAGCAGGCCCCTCCTGGTGCCCTGAGGCACACCAGGATGCTGAACCCAGTTCATCCACGACAGCCACTTTTCAACTCCTCAACCACCGGGCTCCTCCATACAGTATCTGCTGCAGTTGGAGAGTCTCCCTACTCCTGGTAGGTGTGAATGTTTCCCTGAACCTATGGAAATGACCGTTGATCACCCAGCATCCCTCTGGTATCCTTGGGGGTGAGGGAACCCCCCAGGCACTGTCTTCAAGGGTATGGCTGGTCCCCTTCCCTGACAAGCACCTCTGGACATTACCCACCAGTGAGGCCTTATTTCTCAACCATGGTTTCTCACCCGTCTGTCTGGTACTGAACAACCCATGTGTCTCTTGGGCCCTCACGGCCTGCTCAGCCCTGGTCTCTACTCTGTGTATGACCAATCACTGAGCAGCTTGTGCCGTCTTGATGATCCTCAATTTCTGGGACGCTAGAAATTCTAAGCCATTGGATCTCACTCATGCATAATTATTCGTCTAGCAATATAAGCCCAACATCTCCTCTGGGATACCTTTTAGAAAACCTCAAACCTCTATGCTTAATGCCTGATTTAAAGGCTTCTAAACTCATCTGCCTTTGCACTCAGACATGGCCCAAATACCTCCTAGATAACCAGTCAAAATGGCAGTCTGATGGCTCTTTGGACCCCGATACTTTGCGGGTCCTTTCCAGCTTCTGCTGGTGGACAGCTAAATGGAAAGAGTTGCCTTATGTCCATGCCTTCTTTTACCTCAGCTCCAAACCCTCTCTGTGTGCTTCCTGTTCACCCTCTTGTCCTCCTGGCTATGTGATCTGAACTAGAAGAACCTCCCACTACCCTTAACCCTGATAGCCAACCTCCCCATTTCAAGCTCATCATATAACTGCTCCTTCAGCTCCACTAGCCTCTTCTTTCTCTCCGGTAACAGGCCGTTCTAACCGTCCTATTCTCCCACCTCCTGTTACTCGTTCTCACACTGCCATGGGGCCCCATCCATTCCTCTCTTCTCATTCCAATCCAGCTACCATTCTCCCTTTAAGAGAGGCTCCCGGAGGGGATGGACTGGTTAAGGTACATGTCCCTTTCCCAGTAAGTGAACTCTCTCAGATAGAAAACAAAACAAAACAAACAAACAAAAAACAAAAAACAAAGCAAAACTGGATTCCTATGTTTCTAATTCAATCTTTTCCATTAAAGAATTCCAATATATGGCCCAATCATATAGTCTCATGGTCCATGACACACACACACACACACACACACACACACACACACGTATATTTATGATCCTAGCTAACACCTTACTTCCTGAAGACTGCAGGGGAGTTTGGGTCAGAGCACATGCCGATGAGATTCATCGCAGCACATCTGACTAGGGGGTAGGGGGTTGGGAGCCGGGGGAGGTAGTCCCTGATCAGGATCCCCAATGGGACTATAATACCCCAGGGGGCGCTCTAGCTAGAGATCAGTTTACAACCTGCCTTCTGGCAGGTCTCCCTAAGGCTACCCTTAAACCAATTAACTATGAAAAACTCCAAGAAATCATCCAGGACAGACAGGAAAATCTTCTCAGTTCCTAGAACGCCATACAAAGGCCCAATTACAGTATAGAAATCTAGACCCTGAGAACCTGGAGGACAGACAACTCCTTAAGACCTATTTCTTTTCCCAGCACTTCCCCGACATTAGGGCCAAGCTGAAGCATCTGGAGAGGGGCTCCTAGTCCTACAGGCAGAAGTCTTGGTGCTGGCCTTTAAGGTGGACCATAGGAGAGATGAAGAAGCCCATAATCAAAAATACCAATTGCTGGCCAAGGCTATCCAACCAGCCTTGGTGACTGCCCAGGCTCCCTTGCCCCCTGGGACTCAAGGACCCCTAGGTCCTTGCTTCAAATGTGGTCAGGGGGGTCATGGGGCCCGAGCTTGCCCTACGCCACCAAGCCCATGTCCAAAGTACTAACAAGAGGGACACTGGTCACTTGACTGCTCCTGAGCACCTTGTGGCATGGGGACATCAAACACAGACTGCCCTTCAAGCTGACCTTCTAGACCTGGCCATGGACGACTGAGGAGACCCAGGCTTTCTTGACCTGACCACTGTCATCTCTAACATAGCCCCGGGTAGACATCACAGTACCAACGTGGTCCATCTCCTTCCTCTTGGACACCAGGGCCATATACTCGGTCCTGAGAGAATTTTGGGGACCCACTTCTCCTTCCCCTCTCCCCGTTGTTGGGGAAGGGAAACAGCCTGACCTACCTTACCACCCAACAGCATTTTCAGGGGCATTCCCCTTACTCATTCAGTTTTGGTTGTATGACCCTGTCCTGTGCCCTCACTGGGGAGGGATCTTTTAGTCAAAGTGGGAGCTTCTATTCCTTTGGTTCCCCATTTGCCTGACCCCAGACTTGCCAGCAGCCCCTCTCCTCCTAGCCCCCCATCCTACTGTTTCCAACATGTCATTTCCTCTGCCAGCCTCCCAGGTAGCCCCCAAGTCTGGGACACCCAAAGCCCCTCTGTTCCTAAACACCATTGCCCATTGTTCAATTACAGGATCCTACCTGGTACATTACCCAAGCCCAGGAACAGTTCTCACTCCGGAGCCTTAGGGGACTTAAACCTATCATCTCTGACTTTCTAAGAAAAAAACTACTTCATCCTACATCCTCTCCTTTTAACACCTCTATACTGCGTTTAACAAACCTAACGGGACCCACCGCCTGGTTCAAGACTGCTGGCTCATTAATTCTGCAGTGGTCCACCTCTATCCTGTAGTGTCTAATCCACCCTTCTTTCCACCATTCCTTCAAGGACCTCTCAATTCTCAGTCCTGGACCTCAGGGATGCTTTCTTCTCTATCCCTCTCAGCACTCAGTCTCAAAATAGCTTTGCTTTCATCTGGACTGACCCTGACACTCACCTCTCCACACAGCTCACCCGGATTGTCCTACCCCAAGGGTTCCGGGACAGCCTCCATCTATTTGGCTAGGCCCTAGCTTCTGACCTACTCTTTTTCCCTCCCCAAATCTAAACTCATACAGCATGCAGATGGCATTATCCTTGGCAGTCTGTCCTTACAAATTATCCAAACTAACACCTCTGCTCTTCTAAATTTCTTGTCCAGCTGGGGCTATAGAGTCTCACCTTCCAAGGTCCAACTGTCAACTTCTCAGGTCTCCTACTTGGAACCAACCACTACGCCAACTCACAAAGCCACTACTTTAGATAGAGAACACCTATCCCAGTCTCTTGAAGTCCCCTCTACTAAAGAGGAAATTTCATCATTCCTAGTAATAGCTGGCTTCTTATGTTCCTGGAATCCCCTTTTCCCTCCTCGCTTGCCCCTGACATGAGGCAGCCCTCGGTCCCCCACATGAACCCCTCCTCAGACCCACTTCTAAGCCCTTTCAGAGGCTCCAACAGGCTCTCCTCCAGGCTCCAGTCCTTCATCCCCCAGACCTAACTCATCCTTTCTCCTTCTGGGTAACAAAAAGAGAGGGACATGCCCTTGGGGTCCTAGGCCACCAGCTGGGACCTTCCTTTGCACCTGTAGCGTACCTGTCAAAAACCCTAGGCCTTACCACCGAGGGATAGGCACCCTGCAAATGTGCTTTAGATCAATCACTATCTTCTCCTCCCACAACCGGTCCCATCTCTTAACTTATAAAGGCTCATGAACTCTAGCTCCGTCCCAGGTTCTTTCTCTCTGGGAGGCACCGGTAGAAGAGGCCACTCTTACTTTCCAATCTTGTCCACCCCTCAACATCTCAAATCCCCTTCCTCGACCAAACACTGACCGCTCCCCATCTCACTCCTGTACTGAGACCCTAGAGGGACTTCTACCCTTTCCCCCTTTCCCTCACACATTTAGGGGGGCACACTGCCCCAGGCCATCTCTACCTGGTACACAGATGGCAACTCCTTTTTACATGGGGGGACCCAAAAAGCAGGCTATGCCATTATAGTGTCAGATACTGGGGTGGTGGAGGCACAGGCGTTCCCCACCCATACTACTAACCAACAGGCTGAATTAATAGCTCTCACAGGTGCCTTCAATTGGCACAAGGACAATCCCTAAACATTTAGAGACTCTACGAATGCTTTTCATATCCTCTTGTCTCATGCTGCTACCTGGAAAGAGCACAAGCTACTTACAACAAAAGGAAGATTCATAACTAACTCATGTCAAATTATGGCCATGCTAAAAGCCTCCCATCTCCCCAAGGCAATGGGGATTATTCACTGCCGGTTTCATCAGACCAACAACTCCATCATCTCTAGGGGAGACAACAGAGCTGATGGGGCAGCTAGAGCAGCAGCCCTCCAAGGCCCAGACTCACCTCGCTCACCTCAGGGAGTCCGTACACTACCACCCACATCCCCAGTCACCCAGACACCCCAGACACCCCAGACACTTGACAGATTCTGTCCTATCTACACCAGCTCTTTCATCCTAATAGCCAGGGTCTGTCTCATTTTGTCATCCCTGATGACTGGCATTTCCTAGGGTACTATTACTGCCTCTTGTAAAATCTGTCAAATGTCAGACCCTAACTCCGGATATCACAGCCCCCCCTTTCCTACCCACCGGGCCAGGGGCTCCCTCCTGGGGACTGACTGGCAGCTTGACTTTACCCACTTGCCCACAGTCAGATGAGTTAAGTATCTCCTAGTCCTAGTGCGCACATTCTCAGGATGGATAGGAGCATTCCTCACCACTAACGAAAGGGCTCTCCCCAAGCAATCCTGTTCAATGGCACCATTTGAACCCATGTATAGGAGGCCAGACAATCCCTGGTCTCCCATCTCAACCCTCACCTCTCCCTGATCCCCTTACTCTATCATCTCTCTTCTCTCCTATGGATCGTTACTGACCACTTCCTATCCCAACCAGGCGTTAACCCCTGTCCATCCCCAATCAACACTGGAGATTAGGTCCTTCTCTCTCCTCAGAACCAACTCCCCTTCTCCATAAATGGCAGGGCCCCGTCGAGGTAATTCTTGTAACCCCACAGCTGCTAAGCTTGAGGCTTTCCCTCATTGGATTCTCTTATCCCACCTCAAACTCTTTACCCCTCCACCTCAAGCTAATCCTTCTTCATACACAGCAACCCCAATAGGGCCCTGCTCCCTTAAGCTTTAGAGGACATCGGGATCAACTGCCTTGTCTCCAATCCCAGAAGAACGAGGCTCCACCCCACTGCTGTACCCAACTTACCGGATTGGGAGCCCCGTATGCTTTCCTTCCTGACCCCTCTCCACATTCTCCTTTTGCTACCAACCACACCCTGGTTCATCAGGTTCCTCCTTATGCATCTCCAACGTTCAGAAATCTCTGATCAAACAAGTAATCAGCTATTGTTACAGGACTACCAACTGCGAGCCACAGGGTTGGAGCCGCAAAGACCACCAAACACGTCCAGGTGGTGAGGGCCAGTAGCACCCCAGAGACATCCACGTGCCCCCGATTCAAAAAAGAGACTCAAAGAGAAGATTTTAACGTAACTCCTTAGGATTCCTTTATTCTAAAGGTACTAACTCTGCAGTGAGTGCCCTCAGCAATCAACCACCTGTGTCTCCTGAGTGCTACGGTGACGCCATGATGATGGGGAAGGAACAGGTGCTTTAAGGCTCGTTTATGTGAAGACGGGAAAGCTTAACTGGCGATAAGGAGAGAGTGATTTGAGATGTCTAAAAGGATGAAACATGTTCCAGATTCCTTTCTCACTGTGTTACTGTCCATACACTGATCGACAGAATTCTGATAAGTGTTAGTAAGTTGTTAATCTAGCTCCGGCAGACTATACCCACTATACTATAACACTATATTATCACAGGACGGTTCAGCCATGTGGGGAGGGCAGACACTGGGGCATGGTCTCTACCTGTGTCTGGGTTACTGCTCTAGCAAGGACAAGGGGTGCCTCAAATGCACCACTGGAAGAAGACCAACTGACTTAGATATTGAAAGGGCCAAAGGCAGGGACAGTCACGGGGGACAGGAGCTGGCACCTCATGCCTCACGCTGCCACGCAGTGAGGAGGAGAAAAGAGTAGATGCGGGTATGGGTCACGTACCACTTGCTGCCTAATGGGAGAACTAGTGTCTGCAGACATGTGACCCTTGAGCCAGGAGGTGGACAAACACTGCTCCTGTGAAAGTGAAAACAATACCTTTACTTCTTGTATCAAAAACAAAGGGACGCCAGGGCAGTGGTGGGGCACGTATTTAATCCCAGCACTCGGGAGGCAGAGGCAGGAAGATCTCTCTGAGTTTGAGACCAGCCTGGAATATAAGCTAGTTCCAGGACAGGATCCAAAGCCACAGAGAAACCCTGTCTTGAAACAAAAAAACAAACAAACAAAAACCCCCCAAAACCCCCCAAAACCCCCCAAAACAAGGGGACACTTGGGAAGAGGAGGCAAGAGGACTAAGTTCCTGTCCAGATTGGGCCACATAGTGAGACCCTGTCTCAAAAATAAATAAATAAACAAACAATAAATAAAATAAAAAACCGCAAATAAAAAATAAAAAACAAAATACAAAACTGACACTTTAAGAAGTGCACCGAGATGACAGAGGGGCAGAGGGGCAGCCCACAGAAAGTCAAGCCTGCCTGGCCTCGTCAGGGCTATGAGGATCCATTCAGTGTACAACTGCAAACTCCGATAAGAGAAAACATGGCCGGCGTCATACTGAGTATGTATTTAGAAAATTTAAAGGCTCTTGCTAAAAGAACATAAGCTTAATTAGTAGAGGTTAAAATGCAGAGGTTAGTACGACAGAAGAAGGATCAAGGAAGCCATAATGTGACTGCCAGGGCAGGAAGACGGGTGGTCTCAATTCATTGGTAATCACAGCAAATGGGCTAATCTTACTAAAACGGGGTTTATCAGATCGGATTAAAACCACAAATACTGTTATTCACTGAACATCACCTTGCAGGAGGTGGGGGAGAGAACTACAAAGATGGACTATCTAAGTGCCAACCTGGATGGCAACCCAGCAGTTTGGTGGATGGAGGAGGAATTAGTAACATCCACTCAGACACGCAGCTGGTGACAGGAGGGCCAGGAACTCAGGGCTGCTGAACGGCTGAGAAAGCAAGACTTTCTGGCGGCCACTCAGTGGGGTCAGGTCAGAAAAGGGGACATTGGCACTGGTGGTTCTGCAAGTCCACTGCCAACCCGACAAAACATGTCCTCTTAGGGCAGAGGAGCTTGTGCCAAAGGCCTGGAATCCAGAGTGAGTTTGTAACGCTAAGAGGGGAGGTGTGTTCTCAACGCACAACTGTGTGTCTGGTGACCGTGTGTGTGACACTCAGTGACAATGGGGCGGTGCCCTAGGTGGGGCATACTCTTGAGAACTGAGACTTGCCCAAGTTCACTGTGGGCTCCCATGGGGAGTGCTGAGCATCCAGGAGGATGGCCCACAGATCGGCAACCAGGACACTTCCTGCAAGACTAAGATACACACAGACCCAGAGGCCTGAGCCACCTCATGCCCACAAATCTGAAACCTACGGGAGAGCCACACATGCTCAAGTGGAATTCTAAGTGAGTCATTAGCCTTTAGGAAATGGATCTGGGCGAGACACCCCCACCCTTCCTCCTTCCTAGCTCAGACGGAGGTCAGGAAGTTTCAGAGGCCAGTTTACTACCCTGAAAAACCTCAGATTAAAAGCGGTCCTGCATCCTGTATCCAAACGCCAAGGCAAGAAACCCCAGATTCTGAACTTTCAGCTGTCTCAGAGGCACACTCGCCACCTGGTATGTGACA
This sequence comes from Bramus lutescens, assembly GCA_001685075.1. NCBI lineage: Eukaryota > Metazoa > Chordata > Mammalia > Rodentia > Cricetidae > Bramus > Bramus lutescens. The sequence goes on along the minus strand of LOEQ01004178.1, from coordinate 57,731 downwards.
CCCAGCAGGGTCTGGGTGGCTTCCAGAGCCAGCATAATGTAGCTCACAGCATGACTTGCAAAGATTCTCACCAAGTGGGGTCCAGGATCAGATGGAGCCTCAGGCGTTCAGCTCAGCTTTCTTTGGAAATGAGTTTGCAGGAAACAAAAACACTAAAACAAAACCCAAACAACGTTGCTTTTCAGGGCCTTCTGGGCTTTAGAATGGGGAAATAGGATCTTGCAGAACCACGGTGGGATCAAACAGGGCCTCTCTGCTCTCACAGGCCCTCAAACCTGCAACCCCGGATGGTGGTTCCAGGAGAAGAAGGGTCTGCAACAGGAAGTCCCCAAGACAGACTGGACCTCTAGGTCCAATCACCTTCATGGTGACAACCTGAAGAGAATTTAGTGCTTGTCAGTGAGCATGCCAGCCATGGAATAGCGGGCAGGTGCCAGGGTCCTGTGTGGGTACCAGGGAGGAAGGTGAGCAGCAGGAAGGAGCCTCAGCTTTTATTTCAGCAAAGAGTAAGAGGAGGAAATAAAGTGATAAGGGAGGGGACAGAATCCTTCAGAGTTCAGGGAAGAAATCAGCAAAGACCCAGGCTTAGAGGCCTGAGGATCAGCACAAGCCATTCCAGAACATTCCAATAACCAATTTAAAAAGGAAAGACAAGGGGGCTGGAGAGATGGCTCAGAGGTTAAGAGCACTGACTGCTCTTCCAGAGGTCCTGAGTTCAATTCCCAAAAACCACATGGTGGCTCACAGCCATCTATAATGAGATCTGGTGCCTTCTTTTGGCCTGCAGACATACATAGAAGGAATGTTGTATACATAATAAATAAATAAATCTTTTTTTTTTAAAGGAAAGACAAAACTATCTCACTCTGGGTCCCCCAAAGCCCCCCCCCCAGGCAGGAACTACCCAGAAGGCAGTGCAAAAGGCGGGTTTCAGGGTGTGGTTTTGCAGGATCAGATTTAGTTAAATTAATCTATAAAATCTGCAACTCCAAACAAAATATTGGAGAAGTTTTTTGTTTAGAGAAGCTTTGTTAGAAGTTCAGGGTCACAAAGAAAAGAGATCACTACTCCAACGAAATTGTCTGGACAAAGCAAACTTTGCTCTTGATAAAGAGGATGTTAGGAAGAGTGAACTTGAAGGCAGGAACTGACCATTTCTTTCCCACATGGCTGAGGTCTGACCTCACAGGCTTATTCAATTGGCTAGTCTTAAAAGAATCATTTTATTATTTTATGTGCGCGGGTATTTTGCCTGCATGTAGGCATGTGTACCATACACACGTCTGGTGACCACAAAGGTCAGAAGAGGGCACCCGATAACCTGGAACTGGAGTTCCGGGTGGCTGTGACCATCATGTGGATGCTGGGAACTGAAGCTGGGTCTTCTGCAAGAACAAGTGCTTCACTGTGGAGTCGTCTCTCCAGACCCAAATTATAGTTAAATTAGCTTACAAAGGAGTGGGTTTCTGATGTGGGATTTCCCTCCATAAGCTGTGAGTACCATTGGTTAATAAAGAATCTGCTTTGAGCCTATTGCAATGCAGAATAGGGCAAGGTGGGGATTCCAAGCAGATAGAGGAGAGAGTAGGTGGAGCTGAGGAGAAGCCATGGAGCTGGGGCAGGAGACAGACGCTGGATGCCAGATAGAACCTTATCGGAAGGCCACAACCATGTGGTGATACACAGATTAATAGAAATGGGTTAATTTAAGATATAAGAGCTAGCCAATAACAAGTGTGAGCTAACAATCCAAGCAGTGTTGTAATAATATAGTTTCTGTGTAATTATTTCAGGTCTGGGCAGCTGGGAATGAATGAGCAGCCTCTGCCAACAGGTTTCCATAAGGAATTTCTTTTTTCTTTAATTTAATGTATTCAGGGTTATAAAAGGCCATTTTCACTGGCATATTTATTTAAACAATAAATCAGTTTCTAAATGGAACAAACTCAACCATATCCATACTATAAAAATCCAATTATAAATAGGAATAAGCAGAATATCTAGGTTACAATGATAATTTAAAGGATTATATATTTCCTTTATAAACATATATATATATATGAATACACATGCATATGTATTTTGAGACAGGGTCTCTTTATGTCATCCTACCTGTCCTGGAACACATTCTGTAGAACAGGCTGGCCTCAAACACACAGAGATCCTTCTGCTTCTGCCTTCCAAGCGCTGGATTTAAAGGCATGCATCACTATGCCCAGCCTGTCATCATATATATAATTTTAAACACTAAAAATATGAATTTATTGTGTAGGTGTGCATGTCCACAGGGCACGTGTAACAAGAGGATGACCACACAGAGCCATTTCTCTCTCCAGCATGAAGATTCTGGGGTTGAACTCAGGTCCTCTCTGGCTTAACGGAAGCACCTTTACCCGCTGATCCATCTCCATGGTCTCTCCAATGTACTCTTCATGTATTAAGTAGGTATTTTTTTTAAAAAGTGTATTTTTTCTTTTCTTCTTCTTTCTGGGAAGGAGGCAGGGTTTCTTTGTGTAGTCCTGGCTTCCTTAGAGAATTATAAAATGGGAGGAGACAGCTCTCAGACAGTCTCATTCCGAGATTCCTGGAGGCAGGATCGCCATTTCAGACTGAGGTCGAGGTAAGAGCCAGTGGCTGGCTGCTTTGCTTTTTTGGACCTTCAGGTTGGACCCCAATTTCTCTGAATTTTTATTAATCATGTATCAATCATGTATAAATGAATGCCGTCCCTGGTGCACTGGGCTCATCCCAGAACAGTAGCGTGCTGGTGGGATCAAGTACTGTGAGCACTCAAAGCACGAGCCATTGTTTCTCAGGCAGAGGACTGCTGACTTCAAGACTGCTCCACCCACAGACCCACCTGGGCCTCTGTGTCACCAGTGGTCTGGGGTTCACGTTTATTGGATGTTTTTAATGAGCATTTGGCCTGCACATATGCCTGCGCACAACCTATGTGCATGCCTGGTGCCCAAAGGAACCATGAGAGGGCACTGTATCCCCTAGATTGGAATTGCAGACAGTTGTGAGTTGTCATATTGGTGCTAGGAATTGAACCTGGGTCCTCTGGAAAACAGTCAATGCTCTCAACCACGGAGTCATCTTTCCAGTCTCATGGGTTTCACTTCTTGAAGACAACCAAAGCAAATATAGCATGAACTCCTTACTCAATAAACGTGTGTGTGCAGGCATGCAGGGCCAGCCACTTTTCTCCTGTCCTTCCGCAGTGTTTAAAATGCCCTTTAAAGAGTGACTTTCATCTGCTTTGGTTGGGCTTGACCTTCTGGGACAGGAGCAGGTGACTACATGCAGAATTGGTGACACCGTGGACCCCACGACCTGTCAGCAATGCAGAGTTCCACACCCCTTCCTCCAGACACCTGCTCTCTCTGACACTGGCTGTTGGAGCTTCTGAAGCAGCTGACATTCAGGGAGACATTTCTGAAACCAAGAATGCTTTGCCTATGGCCACCCATGTGCATGTGTTTGATGTATGTTCAATGTACATGTGTCTATTGGCATGTGTGCACAAACCAGCCAGCCTGGTAGAGCTCTGTCCATTTCTAACATGTAGCTCTTTCCTATCAAAGCAGGTGCTGTGGGAACACGGTTGAGGCATGGACATGGGGCTGCTGGCTGTTGCTTTTTACTGGGGGTGGGGGTAGGGAAGAGTCCAGACAGATGGGGATGAGGGACAGTGATGGCTTAATAGTCTACCATCCTTACACAGTGATCAGCCTGTCACTAGGGGCTACACCCTCCAAGTCTGTGACTTCCTTGTGCTTCAGAGGATCCAGCGAGTGGGGGGAAGGGCCACCAAAGACGGGACACGCAGATGTGCCTGACCTAGCTGAGGCTGTTCTGAGACCCACAGTCCTCTAGAAGACTCCTGTTAGAAGCCTGAACACACACATGGTCACGTGACAGTGTGCATGCTCACTTTTACAAGTGCCCATAGGTACCACATACACACATGCCAGATCCACAGGGGTTCATTCACCTGTGAACTCTGCTCACACACAAACGTAGACAGGCAGGAAAGNGGGGGGGGCTCCAGGGAGGTGGCCAGGATACAAGAAGGTGAAGAAGACCAAGGGCTGTGCACTCGAGCAGTGCAGTCGACACCTTAGTCCCTTCTCTCTGGCTGTGACAGTCACTCTCCAGCTTTCAGATGTTTCGTTCGCAGCAGAGGTTGGGGTGCTCCTCCCAGTGTGTAGAAGCACCCACAGATGACATCCAGTGTGTCTGCCTGGGCGGCACTCACTGCCCACCTGAGAAGGGCTCAGGTCACAAACGGTGCATCTTGTACCCTTGCCAGTACAAGGCAGGTCCCGGGCCTGACCTGTGGCTATCCTTCACTGTAGCTGACAGTGCTTTCCTGGGCTTTATTAATGACCGTGTCAGCAGCTGGCGCAGAATGCTGCCACTGTCTTTGGGTGATAGATCACAAAGGGCCTCCATGGCTATTTATTTCTAGTGACCCCGTCTCCCCTCCACTCTGGCTCGCTTAAGAGTTATGAAGGTGAAGTGGGATAATTTGATATCGATCTATTTGCTGAGTTAAATTGACCACATGGTGGACGTCAGCAAGGGCAGCTCTACTAGGGCAGGTGGAGGTGGCTCGGAATCCCTGCTCATGGCCACAGTGTGGAAACAACAGGGGCCAGCATCAAGGGCCTGGGTCCGAGATACTGGGGAAGTGAGTCTTCTTGGGTGTGGGAAGGTTCTGCCAGGGTCATGAACCACCAGAACTGTACCCGTAGGATTATGACGAGCATGACAACGGGTGCTTCCCTCTCTGGCCAGAGATGGAATGTCTAGAAAACAGCCAATCTGAAGGCACTGTACAGAGAATGGTAAGAGACTGGTGTGTGTGCACACACGTGCGTGCATACGTACATTGTGTGTGAGATACATGCACAAAGGCACAGATCTGTGGCTCTGCTGTTCCTCTTCATTCTGCAGATCTAAGCTAGTGCAGCCTCCGGCTTTAGGTCTAAATGACGGTTCCACGGCATCTTTCCCTATGCTGGGCCACATCAGGGCTCCAGACCTCGGCACTGCCAGTGAGGGTGTGGGGAAGGGACGACAGGGCCCAGTGCCCTTGGGCTTCCTGCTGTCTGCTCAGGGTCTGCTCAGCAGGTGGGGCGGTGCCTGGCTGCCCTCCTGCTTCCAGGTACACAAGGCTTCCCTGTCAAGGTCTTGATGGCACTGGCCAGGAGTCAACAGAGTAGGTGTGCACAGAGAGTGCCTCCTCCTGTGACCTTGTGAGAGGGCTTTCTGGAAACTCTGAGGTCTGTGCTGGCCTGTAACACTCCTGCTCTGGAAAGGAGGTTCCAGGTGAAGCTGGTTTCTGCAGGGTGACAGTGAAGGCAGTCAGGGAAGCCAGGGACTAGGAGGCAAACTTAAGGGCAGCTGGGAGGATGACAACCTAAGCTCCAGCAGCTACCTGTGGCCATGGCCTAAGCATCGCGACACAAGGAACCCTTTCACAGCGGCTCTCTTCCCTTCCTTTCTGGTGCCTAGGCCTAACACAGAGGTCAATCTTGCTTAGGCATGGGTGTGGCTTATAGTCAGTCTCACCTCCCACCATTCCTGAGGCTTCTGCCTTGGCCTTTGACTCCAAAGTCTTGGGCCCAGTAGGCTGCACCGGGATTCTCTGGGAATCCTGCCACCGACCCCAGGAGACAGCCACTAACATGGACTGGCCTCTGGGAGGCCCAGACTTCCGATAGGTCCTTATGCATCCTGGTTTCTGTGGACAGAGCACCTTCCATTCAGTGAATCATAGTCCAGTCTAACAAGGAGTGCTACTGGGCTTTAGTGTTGCCGTGGCAATGTCAGAGGCTCCATTACCACTGCTTGCTGCTGGCCTCATTTGATGTCTGCAGATGGGAACATGGTTATCACTGACACACATGTGGCCCCAGAAGGAGAGAGACAGGAGGATAGGGGAGGGGAGGGGAGAGGAGAGGAGAGGGGAAGGAAGGAGAGAGACAGGAGAATGGGGGAGGGGAGAGGAGAGGAGAGGAGAGGGGAAGGAAGGAGAGAGACAGGAGAATGGGGGAGGGGA
>LOEQ01004178.1:26808-44135 GCA_001685075.1 Bramus lutescens | reverse complement strand
TAATTCCAGGACAGGCTCCAAAGCTACAGAGAAACCCTGTCTTGAAAAACCAAAGTGTCATGCTGCCCACTTGCAAAGCTATGGGCAGTCCCAAAGTATGACTCTCCTAGTGCTCCATGTTGTTACAGGTTGATCTGGCGAGAGCCCTTGGGATAAAGAATTCTGTATATGTCAGGCAGTGGTGGCTCCTTTAATCCCACACCTCAGGAGGCAGAGACTGGCAGATCTCTGTGAGTTCAAGGCCACCTGGTCTACAGAGTAAGTTCCAGGACAGTGAGGGCTCCAAAGAGAAACCCTGCCTTGAAAAAAAAAATCTGCACACATTGAGTTCCTGCTTTGAGGCTGTGCTCCCATGCTGTAGAGAAAAGGCTCTTGAGAAAAGAGATCTGGGCACTGCTGGGCACAGTCTGTTCTCTAGGTGCTTGACTGGTTCTTGCTTGTGATATACAGGATCACATATTTGGGGAAGTCAGGACGATTGCTCCTCAGGGAGGAGATGGTGTGGACCAGAGAGGGGAGAACGTTTGACTAGTGTTCTGTGCAAACGGCTGGAGTGAGGAGGAACTACGGAGGAACTACGAGACCAGCAGCAACGGGAAGCTCGCTGCCTATGGGAGGCTGTACAGAGCGCCATGGCTGCTTCACAGCAAACACCTGTCATGGGAATGCTGGGTGCCTCCGAGAACACCAGATCTGCAAAGCCACCTCCTAAGCATGGTAACCGTAGCTGCCATGGGCATAAAGAACTGGTATAGTCCATGGCTTAGAGACAATGTAGGACGACAGGTGCCGGTGTCTGTCTACCTCATTGGCCCCTCTGGCTGAAAGGTACCCCGTGTCAGCAGCATTACTGGGAAGATGGAGTTAAGAATTGAGCCTCTGGTTATGACTTCAAACTTCCTTGACTTGGCTATCCTTTCTAAACTTACATGTTACCTCATGCTCTGTGTACAGAACCACTCTGTAGTGTAACACTGGAGGCCACACCTGGGGTTTCCCTCTGCCCGAACGCCACGCTGCTTACAGCTCATCATTCCCTACAGTCCAGAGGACCTCCACTCCAGTGTGCTCTCACAGCTCTGACAGTGCTGACTAAGGAGTCTGAGTCACCGGGGTGTGCTTGGCCTTGATCAGCCTTGGCCGTGGGGACAGCCCCAATCTCTAGCCACTGCCTACACACAGGAGACGGGTGAGAAAGGCCAGGCTTCTACAGAACTCTGGTCAGGAACCAACACACAGGATGCCACCAGCCCAGGCCTCCACTTCTGCTTGGATAACTGGATTCCATTCTCCAAACAGTCATGTTCACTATAGAGTCTGATGCAGGGCAAGGAGCCATGGTCTCCCACCAGCCAGCGTGGGGCCCATGCCTTACAGNAGCTCCAGCCATGGTTTTGCTCTTGCCATTGCCTGAGTCTCGGGGACACCAATCTCTTCAGGCCACATGCTGTCCTTGGACCAGCAGAGCCTGTAGGCTGTACATCAAGGTCTTGTAGGCTGTAGGGAATGACGAGCTGTAAGCAGCATGGCATCGGGCAGAGGGAAAGCCCAGGTGTGGCCTCCGTTATACACAGGGTGGCTTCTGTGGGCTGATCACAAGCTTAGAAAGGGCAGCCGAGCCAAGGTTTGAAGGTAAGTCATAACCAGAGGCTGGATTCTTAACTCCATCCTCCCAGTAATGCTGACACAGGCACCTTCCAGCCACAGAGGGGACACTAGGTATCCATGTCCTCACAAAAACTAAGTTTTGGAGCTCTCGGAGTGCACAGGAGTGTATGGGAGGCCATGTCGATGATGGTGTTCCCCGTGAAGACAGTGTAGTATCTGGTGATTCCCAGTGCCAGCCTGCACACAGGCTGAGCTGCTTTTGCTCCAGGGCACCATGCTGGGTCTTTACCCCACATGTGGCTGAGCATCACAGACTCCAAACAAGAACTACTCTAGAAGCACCCTGGGGTCTCACTGTGTGGGGTCTAGGCTATCTCCAGGATCCAAAGGAAGGAACCTTGACTTCCTTTCACAGCTGGGAGCAGGGGAAAGAGCACGGTGCTGCTCACAATACCCACGAGGCAGAGTTTTGGGTGGCCATGCCCTTTTCAGTCCACCAGATTTCTGGGAGGGAGGGGATGCGACCATCAGAAGAAGGCTGGACTTAGGGTTACCATGGCAGAGGGAGGCTAAGCAGACTGGCATGGGGGCTAAGGTCCATCATCCACGATTGCAGCCTAACTCTGTCAGGCTTCCTCAGTGCCCAGCTGTCTATACAAGGACATCAGGAGACGGTGAGCCTGGCTCACCCTGGTCCTTCCAGTTCTATAGCAGAGTCCTTACCCTGCCCTTCTTACCCTTTGGCACAAGGCTTCCTGTTGTCTCAGAAGAAAGCTCAGGTACCTCAGGGTCCTGAGGTCCTGTCAGGAGACTGCCAGATGGGATCTCCAGCAGTCATCCTCAAGCTGCTCATGTGTGCTATGTTCCTTCCTCCTGGCACGAGTGTGCCTCTGCCCTCTATCCCCCCTCCCCTTGCCCTCTCTCTGCCTAGTCCATTCATAGGAAATCCCCTGGATGTCACAGGCTCAAACAGCCTCCTGCTATTTGACTATCTTGAGCTAATCCTTTAGAAATTCACCTAATGTCTGACTTTGGACTTCTTAGTGAGGGGCCATTTTGTCCCCTCCAGCTTATCCTTGCCTGTTCAGCACAACCCCATTACCAAGGGCCAAATCAAATAATATTAATTAGAGACATGGAGGCCAGGGCAAGCAGGCAAGGAAGAGGCTCCAACCACCTGAGACGCCAGGCTGCTGGGCTGGGAGCTAAAGACAGTCTTCATTTTGAAATGCACATCAAACAAGTTAAGTACCTTTTACTTTTCTATAACATGTTTGTCAGAGTGCATGATCTGGATTTAGCCTCCTGCCAACAGCCTCCTCAGTCTGACCTGACGTGTGCGTCGAGGGATTTTGTTCCGACAGAAACAGCACGCAATCAATAAAATCTTATTACATGGATTTATGCACTGCTTTCAAACCCAGTGCTAGTTCATGTCTCTCTGCCTTAAACTGTAATTGAAAATAAATCTGGGATACTCGGATTTTGGTTTTGGGATGCAAGGATGGAGTAGGAGGCAGGGCCTTCCCTGTGGGGCCTGGCCAGGGGAGCAGTCCTGCAGTCAACTCACTCTCCTGGCCAGGGGAGCAGCCCTGTGGTCGGCTCACTGTCCTGGCCAGGGGAGTAGCCCTGTGGTCGGCTCACTCTCCTAGCCAGGGGAGCAGTCCTGCAGTTTTCTCACTGTCCTGGCCAGGGGAGTAGCCCTGTGGTCGGCTCACTCTCCTGGCCAGGGGAGCAGTCCTGCAGTTTGCTCACTGTCCTGGCCAGGGGAGCAGCCCTGTGGTCGGCTCACTCTCCTGGCCAGGGACTCTACAATCAACAGCATGGCATCTACTCTGCTGAGGACTGAGGGCTGCTAGTCTGGCATGATGCCAGGCAGCCACAGGCAGCTGCAAAGTGGCATCCTACACTTGGGCTCCTGGTTTGCCAAGCTTTGGGGACCCAGGACCTACCTGTCCTGTGGCTGCTATGTCACATCTGCTACAGTTCTGTCTCTCAGCAGCTGCAATCCCACCTGGGCCTCTCTCGTCTGACAGAAGAGGTGACTGGGGCAGGGAAGGGGAGGCATGACCTTGGCAGAGGGGAGCCAGCTGTCACTGGCACCAAAGCGGAAAGCCTCTGAGACCCAAGCCTGGGGGCAGAACCTAGGGAGCTATTGGAAAGAGCAGGAAATAAAAGCAAAATGGACAGAATAACTTCCCAGGATCCTAAACCTCAGCAAAAGCTGTCCGGACAGTGGCAGACCAGACACAGCGAGGAAACCCTCAGACAATAAACAATAGTTTATTTGTTTGATTTTTAAAGGTATAAATCCTAAAATAGGGAGAAAGCAGAAGAAATTATATTTAAGAAGTTGAATGCCAGGAAGTGGACAGGCAGAAGATCAAGAATTGGAGAGGCTGGCAGGAGCTTCACGTGGCAAATAAAGAACAGAAGTGTATACTTATCATTGGCCTCTGGATGCCCTGGGCAAAAGAGCAGGGCCTCAAGAAGAAATTGTAGGTACCTGAGCCCTACGGATCCTGAGTTTTCCAGCACAATCAGACAGCATCCACCAGCCCGAGCTCACCAGGGCCAAGACTGCCTGTGGACTAAACAGGCTGTGGGCACCATCTTTGGGAGCAGGGTCCAGCAGGGGATGGCAGAGTATGAGTTACCAAGTGGCAATACCAGTTCATCTGCTGGAAATGGGTCAGCATCCCAGAATCCACCAGCGAGGCTTGGGGGAGGGACGGGAAGGTTTCCACACTAACACTGTCCTGGAATCTGAGTCTCTGGGACTGTGGTTGGGCTGCCCAGGTGGGGACAGTCTCAGCCACAGATAGGCACATGACTCAGATTTTCAAAAAGCTTGCAAACTCCTGCCTAGATTCACAGTGCATTGAGTAGGAACAAACCAGGGATAGATTCCAAGTACTCATACCATTCTGGTACCAGGTTGATGAGGGAGGCTACCTTCATATGGCCCCTGGCCTGTTTGGTGTATATGCAGCACCTGAAGCCAGGGACTTGCCATTGGGAGCAAAGCACCCGGTGCCAGATGACCTCCTTTTTCTTGTTTCCTCCAGTCAGGGAATACTAGTATTTTCTAATCCTTCTATGTGACAGTCACACGGCGAGGAAAGAGCAGGAAGCTCAACAGTCAGAAATGAAGCCCCGCAATGCTCCATTGATTGCGATGGCAATGAGCAGTTTCAGAGTCTATGGGAAGACTATTAGAGCTCGATCAATCAACAATTGATCTAAAAACTTGAAGCTCTCCAATACATCGATAGGAGCCACTCAGCAGAGCTAAGGAGACTTCACAGCAGCACTTGGTACTAACCTTAACCAAACACACATAGAACCTCATAGAGAACTAGACACACACTGCGAGCAGAGAAGGAACTGGGGCCTTCTGCCCAGATGGCAGTGCAGATGGGGGTGGTCACTTCCTTGCCTGGCTATCCTGGCCAACATAGGGTATATGGCAGGTAATGGAATGGACAGTGTCATCATCAGGGGGTGGCCTCTTCCAGGCTAAATTCTGGCTTCTGCATGTCCCAAGTCCCCACGGAAATCCATGTTGGGGCAGCACAGCCTGTCTGGAGGATTCCGACCCCAAGATACCCAGCACCTCTGGGGCTTTGTTAGCTCACGTCCTCCCTGATGCTCTCCTGATAGGCACACCAGCAGACTGCCCATCACGTACAATTACTATGGTGCATGAAGGAAAGGTTGGCTCTGAGCCCAGCTCTTAACTGATTTCATTCCTGCAGATAAACAGCTAACCTCTGCCCACCACGCAGGGGACTCACAGACCCTGGCTCACAGCACCACCACTCCTGTGGTGGCCCAGGTAAAGGTCACCAGGTTACAACTGAAGAGACCATCTAAAGCCATGTGTTCTAGACACTTTGGAGCCCAGAGCTCCGAAAACACATGATGGTCTAGCGTAGATCAACATGGACGGGCAAGAGCCCCAAGGCTAGCCACACACAACAGCAACAGCAGGGCCCCAACATCTGTACGTGGAAGGCCCTTTTGGAAGAACAAATGCATTTATCTCTCTTTCTCCCCCTGGCCTAGAAGTTCTGGGTGACTTTCCTCAGACCAGGGACTGTTCTCTAAGGCCCTCCACAGCTGGGGCCCTCCTTTGTTGGTTTGTTAGTAACCATACATGTTACTTGTGCATACTAATGGCATTGATTCATAGCTCGTAAGATTCTAACCACTCTGATGTAGGAATCTGACCTTGCTCTTTAGCCTTGTGGCCCTCAACCAACCCCAGAAGAGCTGCTGTTTCTTCTTGTCCCCACCACAAACAGTGTAACGCCAGACTCCAGGCTCACCTGTTACTGCCTCCCTGGACCCCCAGCTCCAGAATCACAGGGCAGTAGGTAGGCCATGCATTGCAAAGAGTTTTGTTGGAAGTCATGGAGTTAGGAGGACAAATTTTGGCAGCAAGGGAGGTCTCTGTCCTTCCTGAATAGCCACCAACCTTGTGAGTTCCTCTGTGCATTCTCTGGGGGCAAGAATAACTACAGAAAGTAGGGTGGGGAAGGCGGGAGCATTAAGGATCAGGTGGGTGACCCCTCCTCTCATCTGGACCCAGAGGATGACCTGGGAGAGGCTGTGGATGAGGCCCTTCCCAAGAGCCCAGGACGGTTTTCTTCAGCTTATGCCACAATCCGAGTGGCAGGAGGGACAGCTAGGGAAAGGGTTAAGTTTAATTTATCCTGATTTCTACTTAATATCATGCTCTCCCCGTAGGAGTAGGAGCGGCAGCTGCGAGCTGATTGCGCGTTCTCATTATGCAGTCTGTATCGCTAATGGCCTGTGACAAAGGCTTGCCAGCTCCCGGCCTTACCCCCGAGAGCCAATTAAACACACACACTCCCTTCCTGTTTGCAGCACGTTACAATGAAATTAAACTGAATTTCAAAATCGTTTTCTCCTGAAGACATCTCTTTACAATAATTAATGCATGCTATTCCTTTTCAGCAGAAAGGCCCACCCGGAGTGCTCACTGCCCACGTGGCTCCTGCTGCACCCCAGGGCTCCATGAGTCCCGACATCAGTAAAACCTATAGGGCTTGCACCCTGAGTTTTTAAAGGGAAGAACACAGCTTTTTATCCAAACCTAAACATAGGAAGGTGATCACAAAGGAAGTCGGGATTCCCGCAGGGATCGTTCAGAAGGCTGCTGGAGGGGCCTGTAAAAAAAGCAGGGCTTCCTAGGCGCTGCAGTGGAGGGACAATCGCAGGAGGTTTGTTTCCTCCACACTGCTGGCATTAACCAGGATGTTTATAGAGGGAGCACCGGGGAGCCGTGTGTTATAAGCGCACCACTGTCCATCACTGCTCTACCGATATAATCACGCCAGGTTCCCCAACCCTGAGCTGGTGACCCCCTGGAATAGTGGTGGGCGGCTTGTGGGTCTCACGTGTGGACCTTGGGCCCTCCCTGAAGGTGCTGGATTGATGCCACCACCTACCTAAGGTATACTGGCCCAAGGTAGCTGGGATAACACATGCTTCCAGGGTCACCTGACTGAGGGTCACAGACGTCCCTCCCAGATAAGCCAGTACCCACTCAGGGCGCAAGGCCCCCACAAGGCTTTGCTTCCCAAAAGAGCATGGGTGAAACCACCTCTGTCACAAAGGCCAGGATGTCACATGGGAAACAGGCCTTTCCTTCTGGGAAGTATTACCTTGAGAGCTAGAGAAGTTAGCATGTGCACAAACATGCTAGAAATACAGAGGGGCAAAAGAGAAAAATGTAGGTGGATCTGTGAGTTTGAGGCCAGCCTGGTTTACAGAGCAGGTTCCAGGGTAGCCAAGGCTGCACAGAGGAACCCTGTCTCAAAAAGAAAAAAAGAAAAACTACCAGAACCCTGATATCCTGAGGTCAGTAATCCACGTGACGTTGATGAATTTCCAGGTAAAAAACATGATGCCAGCAGACAGACACAGTTGTACAGCCGCCATCTCCAGCACAGGCATATTACCTTCAGGACATGGGATTCCCACAAGATGAGGAGGGGTCTCAGGAGAACTGACACACAGGTGGGGAAGTGTGTCTCCCAGGCTGCTGGGGTCCACTGTACCATGAGCCCCACAGGCCACACATAACATACCAAACTGGAATACGCAAATTAATAACCAAACCAAACCAAATCAAGGTAAGCGAAACTGCTTCTGACCTCAAGGTTGGGAGGGGATATTTTCAGCGCAAGAGTGTGGCTGTGTGGACACACAGGAGTGGTGGTGTTCCCAAGACGGGGCGGAGGTCCTGACCTTAGGGGCAATAGGACTGGAGTCATGTGGCATCAACAGGGCTGTAGCAATGGGGCCAGCTGGCAGAGGGATAGTGTAGGAGCTGTGTCTTGGGGGCAGTGGGCCCTCAGACCCTCCTTCTAATAGCTGGTAGGAGGCTGGGGCACCCAGAAGGGTATCAAAACAGCCTTCAGTGGAGGACCTAGAATACACAGGGTAAGAGACACCAGCATGGACCAGACCCTCCCCAAGCATTTCAGAGCTCAGTCCTACCTGTTCTGAACCAGCCATCCGGAGTGAAAGCCTTTTCTGTTTCATCCGGCTTATCCCAGTATTCTTGGAACACAGAGGGTCCCCTAACTAGCAGCTCTCCTTCCTTTTCCTCGAACCCTGGGGTCACCTGCAGGAGGTAGGAGAGACAAGCAGGTCAGAGCTGGACAGCACTGGGGTCGCTGCTGCTCCTCTACCCCACTACGGATCCAGGCAAGCGGCTTTCATCTACACCACAGACCAAATGTTTTTTGAAATTAGACAGTTGGAAATCTTTGAAAACCACAGCCGTCAGCGGGTGGACCTCAATCATGCCTAAGCCTAGGGCTCCTCCTCTGTCCTTGGCCCAGGCCTGAGGTGGAGGTAAGTGTCTGCCCACTCTTAAAAACTGTTCCTGAACCCTTTCTGTGCGCTGCTCAGAAGTTGTGAAACGTCTGTCAGCTCCACCCAAACAACACCCCCCCACAGCCTGTGGGCAGCGACAGCTTCTGTCCAAAGCAACCAACCAAGGGATTCCTAGATGGCAAGCAGAACATGTGGCCACTCTGACACTGCCATGGAGCCTGTTGTGGTCATGCTGTACAAACTGGCCAGGTGAGATCAGAACATACAGTCACACCTGTATGCAATGCTTGAGGCTGGGGGTAAACAATGCTGCTGCCTAATATGTCCAGTAATCTATACTTCTCATTGGTATCAGAGGACTATCCTTCCACTCTTCTATTTCTTGAGACAGGTCTTGTTCTGTGGCACAGGCTGGCCTACAACTCATGACATGTCCAGACTGGCTGCAAACTGGTGGGTGAAAGAGCCTGCTGCCTAACCTGACGGCTTGAGGTTGATCCCTGGAACCACGTTATAGGAGAGAACCAACTCTCACAAGCCGTCCTATGACCTCTACATGTGTGCTGTATTACATACGTGTGCACTCGGACACACACACATACAAACACACACACACACAAATGCCTACTTTTCTCTTTCTATGAGACACAATAATGGAAATCCTAATTAGAGAAGTAGGCCAAGAAAAATAAATGAAAAAAAATTGAAAAGAATAAAAGGGTTATTTGCAAAAGACACATTAGTGTATATGAAAAATCCCAACATGCTACAAAATCAAATCAAACAATCTTGAACTAGTGGGTGGATTCAGCCAGATTATTAAAGGGTGTGAGCATGCCTATCTACACTATCTCTGCAGACTCGTGATGAACCAGAGACCAGCACTTGCAGCCCTGTGTTATTTGAAACAGAAGATAAAGAAAAGGAAGCAAAAAGCTAAGAACCATTTGACTATGTCTAACAGATCATGTACAGCGCCTGCCTGCTGAACACAGCACACACAGAAGTAGGTCAGCTCTATGGAAATGGAAAGACATGCCATGTTCAAGTACTGGGACTTAGTAATTGCTATTGCTTCCTGCATTCATTCACAGGTGTAATATGATTCCAATTAAGAACCCAAAATGACTTTCTGTAGATAAAGACAAGCTAGTTCTAATTCTAAGACTGAGGGGCTGGGAAGATGGCTCAATGGGGATGCCCTTGCCATGGGAATGTGAGAATTGGAGTCTGGATCTCCAGAACCTATGCAAAAGTCACATGTGGTCAATTGTGTCTGTAATCCAAACATGCAGCAAGATAAGAAGTGGAGACAGGAAGATCCCTGCAGGCTCCAGGCCCAGCTGTTTTGGTGTAAATGTAGAGAACAGGAAGAGAACCCGCAAAACAGAAGATGAGGATCAACACCTGAGGTTTTCTTCTGAGCTCCACATGCATGTCATGGCATGTATGTACCCCCTACACACAAATAAAACACTGCTATGTGCAGGATTGTAGGGAGGTATCAGTGGTGGAGCACTTGCTGAGTAGGTACAGGCCCTAGATGGAATCCCCAGCACCACAAAATTTACATTTAAAGATTGACATCTGTAGCTAAAGTAACTTTGAAAACAATGAGTTAAGCTGCTAAACTTACTGCCATACCAGAGGAATGAAGACGGCCTGGCTGGCACAGGGCACACAGAGCACACATTCACTCGTATGTCTAACTGACATTCATCAGGGTTGCAAAGGTAAGCTAATGAGGAAAATGGTCTTTTCCAAAGATTACAGTTGACCGGCTGGATAGTCATCTTCATTCATATACTAGGCAAGAACTCACCTCAGATACAACACAGACTTAACACTGAATCAGGCTTTCAGCAGAAAACCTCAGGAAGACCCTTAGTTCACAGGCATGACACCTGCAAGCTTAAGTCATGAAGGAAGTACAGTAGCCTTGATCAAAATTTAAAACTTGGATCCACACAACACAGGAGAATTCAAAGACAAACCACAGAATGGGAAAATTGGCAAATCACGTATCCCAGACCGAACCCCTTTTTTTCTTATTTTTTTTCCTTTTTATTGATTTTTATTGAGCTCTCTATTTTTTTTTTCTGCTCCTCCTCTTCCTGCCTCTCCCCTCCCCTTCAACCCTTTCCCATGGTCCCCATGCTCCCAATTTACTCAGGAGATCTCCAGACAGAACTCTTAAAACAGTACTGCAAATATCCTGTTCTGAGATGGGTGGTGGTGATGCACACCTTTAATTCCAGCACTCAGGAGGCAGAGTCAGGTGGATCTCTAGGAGTCCAAGGTCTACACAGTGAGCTCTAGGAGAGTCAAGACTACCCAGTGAAACACTGTCTCAAAAAATATATCCTGTTTATTAATTGTTGTTCTCAATGTCTGTGTTACTGGTGTTATAATTAGCAAGTGGTCTCCTGTGCCAATGCATTCAAGTGTACTTTCCACTTTCTGTTCATAAATGGAACCTCCTGAAACTGAGAAGCTTCTGTAAAGCAAAGGACACCATCAACAAGACTAAATAGCAGCCTATAAAATAGAAAAAGATCTTTACCAACCCCACACTGGACAGGGGAATGATATCCAAAATATACAAAGAACCCAATAAACTTGACATCAAAAGAACAAATAATCCCCCCCCCAAAATGGGTACAGACCTAAACAGAGAACTCTCAACAGATGAATCTCAAATGGCTGAAAAACACTTAAGGAAATGCTCAATATTTTTAGCTATCAGAGAAATGCAAATCAAAACAACTCTGAGATCCAAATCTTACACCTGTCAGAATGGCCATGATCAAAACCACTGATGACAGTTTATGCTGGAGAGGATGTGGAAAGGGAACACTCCTTGATTGCTGGTGGGAGTGCAAACTTGTACAGCCACTTTGGAAATCAGTATGACAATTTCTCAAAAAATTAGGAAACAATCTACCTCAAGACCCAGCAATACCATTTTTGAGTATATACCCAAAGGATGCTCAATAATCCACAAGGACATGTGTTCAACTATGTTCATAGCAGTATTGTTTGTAATAGTCAGAATCTGGAAACAACTTAGATGGCCCTCAAACAAAGAATGGATAAAGAAAATATGGTACATTTACACAATGGAGAATTACTCAGTGGTAAAAAATAATGACATCTTGAAATTTGCAGGGAAATGGATGGATCTAGAAAAAAAAACATTGAGTGAAGTAATCCAGACCCATAAAGACAAATAAAATAGTACTCACTCATAAGTGACTTTTAGACAAAAACAAAGAAAAATCAGCCTACAATTCATAATCCCAGAGAACCTAGAGGACCCTAAGAGAGACATACATGGATCTACATAGGAAGGAGAAAAAAAACAAGATCTCCTGAGTAAATTGGAAGTGTGAGGGTCACGGGAGAGGGTAGAAAGGGGAGGGGAGAAAGGGAGGGAAGCAAACACAAATGTATAGCTCAATAAAAGCAAATATATATATATACATATATACATATACATACATACATATATACATACATACATACACATATACATATATCTCCTGTTCTGATTCTGTAATGATCAGGAGAGGCTAAACATCTACTAGAACAAGACCACTCATGTGCCCAGACCTAGAGAAAGCACTTAGGTCTGGTTTTCAAATGCTGGTGACAAACCAGGTAAAATGATATAACAACAAAGACACATCCCTAGCATCGAGAAAAATAACACTATAAAATGATCCGAAGTGCAGAGCTGCCATTGGAGAGAATATTGCAGAGACGTGGGTGCCTACAAAGACAGGTGACATCTTAGCCCCTGGAGCTAAGCACGTGCTGGGACTACAAACCACTACACAAGCGCTAGAAGCTGCCAGCATCTAGGATAATGGTCGGGGCAAATTCCAGACAATCTTCAAGGGCTGGGAGGACCTGCAGAACAGACAACATCTCACGTGTGGGCGGGAATGTGAAGTAGCACAGGCCTGCTGCAGGAGCGGTGCAGGCCTGCTGCAGGAGCTCCCCAGGGTGCTACGACAAGTGAACACCCCACTCCCAGGCACTTACCTCGAAATTAACATCCATCAAAACTGTTCATCACAACCCGAGTCTGGAAACAACCTGTGTCGTCAGTTTTTTGACACCTGATGTCTGGGAGGAAACACGACTTGAGTGGAGAGCTGGGCTGGGCTGCCTGGACCGGTGCTGGAAGGAACCTCACACCACAGTAGGGGCTCTGGGCGTGGCTGCTGTACTCTATTGATGTATTAACCCATAGCATGGTCATTTCAGGCCTCTCATCCACACAGGTATCTACAGATCCATACATCCCAATAAGGCCATCAGTTACAGCCACCTGCTGTGTCTGTGGCCCCAGGAGCCATCCTCGATACCTCTCAGTGGGCAGCCATCTTACCACACCCCGCCTTCCCTTTCAGACACTTCCCTAGGGACCCTGCCAAGTTCTAATGTCCTAGCTGGGCTCTCCCAGGCACCACGGTTTAGCCAATCTTGATAGTAAATACCACTTGTTTAAATACCACTATGTGCTTTCTGTTCGACTGGAACCACACAACACACACTCTGCTAACTCAGGAACAGGAGGTCCCGCTCTGTGCGGGGGGTCACCTCACTCCCGTGGCTAGGAAAGCAAGCACCGGAGCCCTACTGTGTGGGGCTTTAAGATATAAGTGATCAAACAAAACTTGATGAAGCCATGTTCCTTCCAAAGCCAGGTATATGATGCCATCTAAGACCCCCCTGCCCCACACAGCAGATCAGTGCCTGGCTCATGTGTTGGGCAGGCAGCAGGGATGGCAATCTTTAATCAGGACATCACCTAGAATCTTAATTTCAGCTTCCATACAATATGAAACAAGAGACACACATTCCCAAGAAAGAGGAAGGAACTAGAAGCATACCAGCTTAACCCTGAGAAACTGTCTGCGCCCCCACCAGCACTGCAGGAACACGGGCACGCATGTCACATCGCCTCCCTGGCATACATACACAGACTATGAGATCTAGACCTTTGTTCGATTGTTTTGAGAACCGTCCACACTGCTTTCCGTGACTAAGAACGTACTTACATGCCCACAGTGAGCACGGGTCCCCTCATGGCCTCGCCAGCTGTGTTTCGCCTTTTTGACAGCTGCCATTCTAACACAGGAGAGCAGCATTTGCTCTGGCTTTCACTTGTATCTCCCTGACAGTTAGTGATGCTAGTACTTTCACACACTTGGGGACCTTGCACACCACTTTGTGATTAGTGTCTACTCGGGGCTTTAGCCCTCCAATAGGGTTACTGATTTCCTTGCCAGTGAGCAGAGTTCCTTCTCGATTTCAGATGCATGGCTCCCAGGTGTTCCCGCCCATGCTGCCCACCAGCTCCCCACCACCATTTCACCGGCAGAAGCTAAATTAACCTGATCCCAGCAACTGAATTTGGCTTTCGCCTGCTGTTTCTGAAGTTTTATCCAATCGCCTCTGCCCAAACCACTGCTACTAAGCATTCTATCTTCTAGCAATTCCCAAAGCTACATTTAAGAATCTGACTTAGATCTGGCTCTTTTACACAGTCAGGTTTTACGGGAGCTTTGCTTGTTTTCGAGCTAGTACCGCAGTAAGTGACCCAGCCTTGCCTTGCACTCACTGTGTGGGCCTAGGCTGGCCTCAAACTCACAACCCTCTTGCTTCAGTCTCACGAGCGCTATGACGACAGGTGCGTAGTCCCGCCGAGTGCTGTGACAAGAGGTATGTGTCCTGCCCCAACTGATTTTGTTTTTTTACATGTGGGCACCTGGTTTTTCCCAACATTTATTGATGACACAGCCTTCGTCCTAAACTGTCTTCTTGGAACTTTTAAAAAATGAGAAACAGACAGCTATAAATTGGTTCCTGTCTCTGTTCTGTCGCCCTGGCCTACAAGCATCTCTTCCTCTTGGTGGCAGTACCATGTTCCATTGGTTAGAGGAGTCCTGTGGCACATTTTGAAGGCAGGTAGTTTGAGACCCACAGCTTTGTTTCTGCTAAGGATTGCTTTGGCTATTTGGGCTCATCTGTAGTTCTATGCAAATATTAGAACAATTTCTATTTCTGTGACGACATCATTGGTATCTGGACAA
This sequence comes from Bramus lutescens, assembly GCA_001685075.1. Lineage (NCBI taxonomy): Eukaryota > Metazoa > Chordata > Mammalia > Rodentia > Cricetidae > Bramus > Bramus lutescens. Next base: position 29,550 of record LOEQ01004178.1, on the reverse strand, counting down.
GAGCTGCATCAACTGTAGAAACAACTTTTGACATCCATCTAAGTATGGACTTAAAGATTTGTTTTTAATCTATATATGTATGAGGGTTTGTCTGCATGCATGTATGTGCACCACATGTTTGGAGTGCACTCAGAGGCCAAAAAAGGGTGTTGGGTCCCTTCGAACTGGAGTGAAAGACGGTCGTGAGCCGCCACGTGGGTGCTGGAACCAAACCCAGCAACTGTTCTTAAGAGTTGAACCATCTCTTCAGGCCTGCTTTTTTTCAACTTCTTATCAATATTTTGCAGTTTCTGGGGGTGGAGAAGCTTATTCCCGAGCAGTTTACATTATTGGGTGAGTGGGTAGACCTGGGGAAGCCAAAGAACACCCTACAGGGGTCGATTCTCTCTTCCTCTATATGAGTCCTGGGGATCAAGCTCAGGTCACGTGGCTGGGTGGCAAGGGCCTTGACCCGATGAACCCATCTTACTGGTGCTAGTTTATAATTTTTAAAATGATTTATATTCAGATATTTTCTTGCCTTTTTTGATAACTCACTATTGGGGTATGGAAAAGAGTGTGCATCTCACAACTTCTGACTGTGCAGATCTGACAGGGTCTTGGGTTTGTGTATACAAAATTTCATATCACCTGTAAACGGTAAAATTTTATTTTCTCCTTTCCAGGTGTGGTAACTTACTTTTTGTGCCTGATGCTTGAGCCAAGTCTTCTAGGACTGTGCTCAAAAGTAACAAGAAATAGTTAACCTTGCCTTGCTGTAAGGAGAGCCTTTAACTTCTGCCTACTCAGAGGGATGCCAGCTACATGTGGAATTTATGTTGGCATGTTCTTTTACCATCTACTTTGATCAGAATTTGTTATCAAAGGATGCTGAATGTCATCAAACGTTCATTCTGTATCCACTGAAATATTTAAACACAGGAAATGTATAGAGAAAAGAGTAGCTAAATGGTTGCTTGGGGACCAGGTGACAGGACAGTGGGGCAGAGGCAGGACAGAGAGTGACTGCCAACTATGGTTAGGGGAAGGCACACAACTCTGTGAGAACATGGAGAGCCGCTGGGCGGAACAGTCATGGGTGAACTGTACATGAATCAGCAAAGCACCTTAAAGCCAAGGCCCGGGCAGTAAGAAATTACACAATTTGTTTTTCTGGGGGTGATGGCAGGGAGACCCTGAGATCCTGGGAGAAGAATCGGTTCCCAGCGAGTGAGCAGGGCTGGGGGCTGCTCAGGAATGTGGCAATAAAGTAGAAGGCTGAGGTACAGGAGAAAAGCTGGGGCGGGGTGCTCCCTCAGCGCCTCACATTCCCAAGCACCCCTTCTAAGGGCATGAGGGGAGGCAGGCCCCACATGCAGGAAAAAGGTACTGACTGGGACTGGAAAGATGGCTCAACAGTTACGAACACTGGCAACTCTTCCAGAGGACATGGGCTGGATTCTCAGCAAACTCGTGAGCCCCCAGTTGTCTGTAACTCCAGTTTCAAGGGATTCAAAGTCCTCTTCTGGCATCCACAGGTACCAGGCATGCAATTGGTGCAGACAGATGTGCAGGCAAAACACTCAGAAAGGCGCGCGCGTTGGGGGNGGGTGGCTGAGAAGCTAAGCTGCCTGCAAGCCAGGCTGGTTGCCAGTGATCTAGTTTTTGGTTTGAAGATACCTCACTTGGGATCAGCTGTCTCCTAAGGAGCCCTGTACAGAGAGGGTAAGTACACACATCTCACAGGATGCATGGCTTCGCAATGGCCATCCGCATCTGAAGTAAAGGATCACTGTCCGACCCCTCCACGTGGGGCAGGTACAGCAGCTGACACATCGGGACAGATGGTGGAGATACGGGAGCAGAGAAAGTGGAGAGGACCACAGGGAGAGAAAGCAACGGCAGAGCAGTCCACTGACCAGAGTGACAGCTTGTATGTGGAGAACTGATGAGGCAATTAATTGTTTTTAGAGAAGCAAGTTCGCTCCAGCGTAGTTGCCCCAGCCCACCCTTACCGCTGCTGCACCCTCAGCAAGAGAAGTGGTTCTGTGTAAAGGCCCTGCTTACAGGGTGGCATTATCCACAGCTGTGCAGCCATTTATCTGTTGACAGACCCCTATTGTCGCTGGCTGGTGTTTGGCTCTCATGTAAGCGAGCAATCTGAGAAAATAAAAAAAAAATAAATAAAGAGACAATGCCTGATGCACTCACAGGGCTTGCAGCAGGAGCCAGCTGGAGCGCCGAGGCACATGAAATATGCATCACGACCAACAAAACAGGCAGGGTGAACGGACGAGCGTTCACCTCTTCAAGGGTGAGGGGTCAGGCTGGGGGAGCCCTGGGAGCCTCCACTTGGAGGGACCCGTGAAGGTGGAGTGACTTTAGAGAGAGCCCTGTCCGCAGGAGGGAAGGGACAGGCAGTGTTCCTCCAGAGCCTCATTGCCTGCCCAGGCTGCAAGACTCAGAAGCCGACCTACAGGGAGGTAGACACACGGGACACTAGCTGACATGCGTGGTGCCAAGGGCCATGGGCTATGGGGTTAAGTAGGCTCCATGAGAAGTGAGGAGCAGAGGGCCTCACACAGAAGAACCAGGCGTGGGAGCCCCTGCCATGTAGTGAGTATTCTTCCTCCTATACTAGTTCCCTTCTGAAGGACCCAGAAGCATGTTCCTCTCACTTCAGATGGGATTGTGCACATGGCCACTATCTACAGAAGAAAGCCTCAACTCACACTCCTGAGCTGTTAGGCACTGACACCACCG
>LOEQ01004178.1:10275-22926 GCA_001685075.1 Bramus lutescens | reverse complement strand
GCCTGCCGACTGTTCTCCCTGCGGCAGTCAGGGGTCTGGCTGCCTTCAAGTCATGCCATTTTACTTTAGATGCCACCAGTGCTTCTGACTCTTGCCTAGCATAGCTATGCCTACTTCAGCCCTGGGCCCCTGCCATTTCCTGCCTGGCCAGAGACCTCTGCCCACTTCCCAGTGCTCCCTCAAACACAGGTTCGGCATCCCCCTGATCCACATAAGAAGGCACAGGAACAGGATGCCTTTGAGGTCGGTGCTGGAGTCACCAGGCTTCAGGACTCACGAGGGTGGAAATAAGGAACATGAAAACACTCTGATAGCACTGGTCACATGGCAGCAATTTAAAAACCCATAAGCCCATGACCAAGTGTGTACTGTGTGACACAGGCTCATGCAGAAAACCTGGACATGGTGTTCACAACACCAACACAGCTCAGTCCAGAAGGAAGCCAGATGTTTTAGGATGATTGCTAGGTTCCCAGGAGGGGCAGCTCTGTTTTTGGCACTGAGAGGGAAATGAGCTGCACTGGTGAACGCACACTGACACAGCACTGAAAAGCAAAGCCCCAGGACAGGAATTCAGGACTGTAGCTACTGCCTGAGGGTGGAGAAGGTACTGGCAGGCCAGGGACTCTGCCCTGAGGTTGGGCTCTTTCCATGGGCACTTGCCATCCACTCAAGCTCTGGGTCTTGGTCTTCCCCAAATGATCTAGCAGGGCTAGAATGAAGCACCCTGCTGTTCTCCTGCCACCAGCACTTGGCAGAAAAGGGACAAGGGGATATGGAGGCTGTCACCTTGAGAAGGTACTTCTGGCTCTGTAATCAGATGCAGAGGGCAGTGTCCTGTGTCCCTCTTATCTAAGTGCAAGTGGACCAGGAGCCACATGTAGGGCACGGGAAATGGAAGGGGAACAGCTATGGGGCAGTGGTACCTGGCACGCGAGCCTCCATCAGGGGGTTGGATAAGGCCATGCCAATCTCCGTCATGCCATAGCGCTCCAGTAGTGTGTGGCCCGTGGCCGAGAAGGTGAAGAGGTAGTCCCGAACAGGCAGGGCAGCCGAGCCTGACACCATGAGCCTAGACAGCACAACCACAAGGGCTTACTTAGTTCTGATGGGGGCCACTCACAGGCACACTTCCATCTTTAAATCTAACATTCACAATCAAAGTGAGCTGGGGCTAAAACTGGTTTTCTAAAAAGTTTTTTTTCAGTATGTTTATGTAAATGTAAGCTAGTCTTCCAAAGGGATGTTAGCTAAAGCAGCATCTCCAGTGGCACCATAAATATGATGCTGATCACCAACAGTCCTAAACAACAGTGGCCACGACGGGACGGTGGTTATGGGGGAAAGGCCACACACATGCAGGAGGAGGCAGGCACTGCTGAAGCTGGAGGATAGACGGGGGACAGGCAATTGGAGGCGGCAATGGCAGTGATAGTGGGAGAGTGCTCAAGAGTCCCTACGGTGCTTTCTGCCACAATCCCTCGGCATGCCACTTGCAGAAAGGAAGGCCCTTTGTGTGTCATCTAAACTGAAGTGGGAACCAGCCCCGTTCTCCTCTAGAGATGTATGGCCAACAAGAGATGGGCAGTCTCATTGTGTCTGTTGAGGGTTCTGTATTTCAGAGATGGCAACTGTGCCTGTGGTTCTGTGGGTTTGGTGGGATCTACTGATCCTTCCCTAGCTCTGGCTTCTGAGCACTGGTTACCCCAGAGTGCTTCAGATGACAGGCCTGAGTAGGGGCCCAGAGAGGCCACCACCAGCAGCTCCATCTGAAACAGGGCCTTCATTTCCTCAAAGTGTCTTTTTGAATGGCAGACAGCAAAAATGTAATGCTATTACATTTGTCTCGGATAATCCGGAAGTCTCTCAGGGACACAAGGCACTGCTTCCTGAGCCCAGATGTGTGGCATGCAGAGCTGGCTGCTGAGCACCCACACAGGTCATGCCTGGAGTTTTAAATCAAAGCTGTCCCTGCAACTCTGTCATCCAGCTTCAGCCCCTCCCCATTTGCCACATCCCCGTTCCTCTGGCAGAAGAGGTAAAGCACCTTATCCACCCCTGCTGGGAACATGGATCAGGTCCATGTGTGATGATCAAGTAAGCCACACTATGTAGGCTTTCTTTTGGGCCACCAACCAGCTACCAAATCATGCCATGGAGGCTTATGACATGCTCAGCCTTATTTTAGGCTTGTCCCACCAGCTCTTATAGCTTAAACCAACCTGTGTCTCTTCATCTACATTTTGTCTCAGGGCTTTTTACCTCTTTCCTTCTGTGTGCCCTACTTTCACTGCTTGCTCTGTCTCTGGCTGGCTGGTCCTGAGTGTCCTGTCCCATCCCCTCCTCTCCTCCCCTCCCTTGTTCTCTCCTATATTCCTCCTCCTACTTATTCTCTCTGCCTGCCAGCCCTGCCTATCCCTCTACTGCCTAGCAATTGGCCATTCAGGTTTTTATTAGAGCAATCAGGTGCCTTAGGCAGGAAAGGTGAAACAACAATATATCTTTACATAATTAAACAAATGTAACATACCTTTACATAAAGTAATATTCCATAACAACATTAAGTTGTAAGTCACTTTTCAACATAAAGTTGGGAAAGAAAATGATATCCATAGGCTCACAGGAGAGAGAAGGGCAAAGTTCATGCCACTGAACAGGTAACATGCTTCAACTAGCTCATGGCTGTGAGAAGTTCCTGTCCAGAAGCCAGGGGAGGAGACTGGAGGAGAGTCAGCAGCATTGCAGAGTGAGGGGAACTCTCAGAGAGCCAAGCCAGAGTGGGCCAGGGAGAAGGCTGCTCCAGTCCTCGGTCTTCCTCCAGCAGAACAGCAGAGAGATGTGAGAGGCAGAGGTGCCAGGGGTAGACAGACATGTGGGCATAGATGGAGGGGGGGTAGACAGACACGTGGGCATAGATGACAGGGCGAGGGAGGTATCCAGCAGAGGAGAGAACACAGGCGTATGTTACCAGACTCACAGAGCCATCAGACACTAAGCATGAGGCTGCCTACTGTCCGCCAATGGGCTCCGTCCACTCACCTAATCTTTTCTTTACAAACTGCACGCACAAAGTCCTGAACATGGGGCTGTGTGAAGTGCTTGTCATAGTAGTCCAGCAGTTTGCTGTAGATCGTGGGCACTGCCATAAATACATTAATCCGTGGAGCTTCTGTGCTCAAGAACTTTTCCCAAACCTAGAGGGAGACAGGACGCAGCATTCAGCAGAGGATAGCACAGCTGCCAGCCACACGCTGCCTCCTGCCTCCACTGCAGGTCTCTCCTACTGATGGACGCTGTGGCGTCATGGGGAAGCCTTCGGACTCTGGACAGTGCTCAACACAGGCAGGAGGTGGGCTGTTGTTCTATCCAGAACGCTTCGTGTGAACTTTGCATTTTACCCCATAATAAATTTCTAATAATATTTTGTATAAAAGCACTTAAATTTATCACCAGTTACATTTTTATTTCAATATGATCAGTATGAGGTATGCAGGACAGGACTGAACAGTACCATTTTGTCATCACAGGCAAGGGCAGAGTCTGGCTCAAAATTAAAAATTCCAGTTATGTCAAAAAGGCAATTCCTTACAGAACCCTCCAATTCCTAACAATCTTCACCTTGCAGTGACTGACCAGAGGTTCTGGTATCTCACCTTGACAGGCAAAGGTCCCAAGGGTCAAACAAAGACAGAGAGACAAAGGTGTGAGACCTGCTCCTTCCAGTTCCCAGAGTGGAAGTGAAGGTGTGAGTTCAGCCTGGTCTAACACAGTATCCTTGAACTGCTGCTCTGGAGACGCTGCTCTGCACAGTGATGCCACACAGCTCAGTGATGCTGACCCCACTGTCATCTCCCCTGCACAGGACCAACATCGCGTCCCTGCTTCCCGACTGCTGCAGGAGGGACGCCAGTGACTCCCGTGGGTCCCCCAGCAGGAGGTCCTCTGTGGGAACCAGAGATGTGGCAGAGGACAGGCTGTTCCTCATGTCCTGCTCCCCAAGGTTGTAGAGGGGATCAAGCTGTGGGTCTAGCCACAGGGAAATGACCCTGATTTACATGCACATTAATTAGAGGATGTGAAAGAGAGATGATGGCTCGGCTCGAGTTGGCTGCATTGAATGGGGAGATGTAGACACAAGCCGAGCAGGTGCTTCTAGAAGCCATAAAAAAGCAAGATGCAGAGACCTCCATGGAACCTTGCTTTTGGCTCTACCAGACTCATTTTAGAAACTGCCCTCCAGGCACCTAGGAGAATAAATGTATGTTGTTTTAACCTTCCAGCCTGCAGACACTGACCACAGCGCACACAGAAATTCACTGGGTCTGCCAAGAACCCTGGGTCCTGCCTTACCTGCTGAGCACTGAACTCGGGCAGCATCACACAGGTGGCTCCTACCCAGAGTGGACAGAGCAGCTTGTTGACCACACCGTGGACATGGTGCAGCGGGAGGACATGAAGGATCACGTCATTCTTTGTCCACGCCCATGCGTTGACCAGCCCAGTCACCTGTGGGAAACAGCACTGCCTAAGAACAGGGATTGAGGGAGTGTGGGCATGACTGGCAGACAAGTGGTCCAGGGGATCCTGAGAAAGCAAAAGGAGAATAAAGATGGTTCTTTGCTCCTGAAGAAGGGAAGTAACTGGGTTCTCCCACTTATTGGGTAAAGGGGAGCAGAAACATGTAACTGGGGACTGCAGAGACCTTAGAAAGCCTAGTAACAGGCTCTGCAAACACTGTGGGAGGCAGAGCTAGGATTTTGGCACTGCTGCCCACAGCACGGTCCCTGCAAAGGACAGACTGCATCAGAGTTCAAGTCTGAACCCGCAGGCTAGCATAGCTGCCTATCTGTGCTGAGCTGTCTGTGGTCCCTGTACCACAGTCACCCACTCAGCTGTGACAGGAGACATAAGGCAGATTCCCAGGCGTATTCTCAGCTCTCACTGAGAAGTTATGTGAGCAAGTCTCCTTTGTGCGCCCTGGACCATCAGTGTGAGGATACTGGCTCCATCACAGCCTGTGTCTCTACTACGGAAGGAGATGGCCTCTAAGATGAGTGTCCCCTCTAGGAAGGATGCTGCACATGCCCTTTCACACCTGTGCCTGGTGGCTGGAACCACATGCCATGTGCCAAGGAACCTGGGGGCTCACTTGCTGCCTCCCTCTCTGCGTTGGCTTTCATGTTACTTTACTGTTCCTATTGTACAGGAGACTTCACTGTACATACACATAGGATTTAGAACGTGAGAAGAGTAAGTCAGACACAGAGTGAGGAACTGGTGAGTTTTGTCAAGGTGGTTCTGGGAGTGGCTGGATACAAAGGTACCGCACACGGCAGGAGTCGACACAGAAGCTGCTCTTACAAATCCTAACCTAATCACAGCCTGACTATGCAACTATACAATCTTGGTGGTCGTTCAGCGAAGCATGGCAGGACCCTACTCAGTGATGACCATAAGTGAGGCTGGGAGAGGGAGAGGGGAGGAAACAGAGGCCTTTGGAGCACACCCAACACTCACCACAGCTGCTAAGTTATGGTGGGTGCTCAGTGCACCCTTGGGCCTCCCCGTAGTCCCACTGGTGTAGAAGATCATAGCACCCCGGTCACGCCATTCCCTCTCTTGAACCAGCTGCTCTAGGGGCTGCTCCACTGCTCCACGGTAGATGGCAGGCGTGAGAGGCAGAAGAGGGACTCCCAGCCTTTGGGCCACTGGACTTAGCCGCTCCAAGTACTCCTGGCCCACCAAGACCACAGAGCTCCGGGAGTCCTGGATGAAATACTCCAGCTGGGCCGCAGGGTGCTTCCAGTAGAGTGGGACAGCAATGCCCCCACTCATCCAGGAGGCCCACTGAGCTACAACATAGGAGACGTCATTGGAGCACAGGAAGGAAACCCTCTCCTCCTGGAGGTCCCCAACCTTACAACCACGAAGCCTGCAGATCTCCTGGGCCAGGCAAAGGCTGCGGTCATAAAGCTCCCTGTAGGTGTGACGGCCATGTTTGTCAATAAGGGCAATCCTGTCCCCAAAGGCCAGGGCGCGGATGAACACGGGGGCAATCCCATCTCTGCGGGCTTCTGGAGCTGTATGCAGGAGGCTATGTCCGCTGTGTCTTCTGGGAACCAGCCGACTGGAGGCCAAGGACCAGATGAGATGCCTGAAGGGCAGTGTCGAGTGGGGTGGCATCGCACCAACACACCACTGGCTGGGCTGGGAGGATGAGAGTGCAATGTGTGACTGTTTGCCTGGTTCACCAAGTCTTGCTCCCAGCAAAGTTTAAAATATACTCTCCAAACACCCCAAAAGATTGCAGACACTCTGTTTTGTTTTGTTTGTTTTTCGAGACCGGGTTTCTCTGTGTAACAGTCCTGACCGTCCTGAACTCATTTGTAGAGCAGGCTGGCCTTGAACTGAGATCCACCTGCCTCTGCCTCCCAAGTTCTGGGATTAAACGTGTGCACCACCAATGCCTTGTGCTGCAGACACTCTTAACATAGCATCCCTAAACAGAGAGGCTAACACTTTCAATTATACATCTTTAGAAAGTGTCTAGTATCAAAGCTTTTTAATCAGCTTCTTTAAAGATTTCAAAAACATGCAAAATTCCAAACAATTTTAAGTTAGGAAACCCAAATATACATACATTTAAGGTACTTCCTGAATAATAGATTTTGGAATTCTGAGCCTGGAAAATCACTAGTTAGTAGAAGCAGGCATCACAGGGACTCATAAGTCATCCTTGTGGAATATTTAACTATGCAAGGGTGTGTTACATTTGCTTATGCTGAGAAATATCACTTTAATTTTGTAAAGGTGTGTTTCGTTTGTTTCTGTTGCACTTGTTTAACTATGTAAAGATGTGTTGCTGTTTCACCTTGTCTGCCTAAGGCACCTGATTGGTCTAATAAAAAGCCGAACGAGCTGGGCTGTGGTGGTGCACACCTTTAATCCCAGCACTCGGGAGGCAGAGGCAGGAGGATCTCTGTGAGTTCGAAGTCAACAAGGTCTACAAGAGCTAGTTCCAGGACAGGCTCCAAAGCAACATCGAGAAACCCTGTCTCGAAAAACCAAACCAAACCAAACCAAAAANAAAGAAAAGAAAAGAAAAGAAAAGAAAAGAAAAGAAAAGAAAAGAAAAAGAAAAGAGGAAGGGAGAAAGGAAAGGTAAAAAACCCCGAGGCAAAATTCAGATGAAGAGAAACATAAAGAAGGGCTAAGATAAGGCCAAGCATTCATCTAATAAGTCTCCATGTCCGATTTGAGAGCTGGTTGGGGGCCCAAAAGAAAAAGCCTGACACACACCCTTGCCACTCCCAGGACACATCTGAGACACAGCCTGCTCAGGGAGGACACAGAGCTGCTTCTCTCCGGCAGTCCAAAGGATAGCCGTTCAGGAACTGCGACCCAGAAGGGCATCAAAGCAGGCAAGGTCACCACGCTAGGGAGCACCAGCTTGTTTCTTATTCTCCTCCTAACAGCTGAAAGATAACTCTTCAATCTGTCTTCTCAAACACAACTCCTAAATTGTAGCTGGAACAAGCAGAGGAAGAGTGCTCAGGGAGAGGGAGAAGATGTTACTGCTTAGTCCTACTGGGATGCTTCACTGGGTATCACCTCTGTGGACCCTGAAGTCCACTCCAGAACAACACAGAGGGGGCCATCACACCTCCACACTGGCTCTGCATATGGCATCTAGCGGGTCCAGAGACCACCCAATATTCTGGATCTGCTTCCCAGTGCTAGCGAGCAACATAAATTCCTCTGGTTTATACCCCTCATGTCACACGTCGACCCTGCCCAGGCCTCTTGCAGTGAGAAGACAGCCCCCACCTCCAGTCCATCTGGCCTCCAGCAGTTAGAACACACCACTCTCCACTAAGGCCCCCTGGCTGCCACACCTACCCCACAATCACTTGTGGCTTTCACTAGAGCAGTCAGTGTCCCCCAACCACTGTTGTGAGACAAGAGGCCACACCTGCTTTGGAGGGGACTCTGAGCTAGAGGGAGTGGCTCGGTGCAGAGGTTTTGCTGAGCTGAAGGCCACACCTGCTTTGGAGGGGACTCTGAGCTAAAGGGAGTGGCTCGGTGCAGAGGTTATGCTGAGCTGAAGGCACTGCTAATGTGTTGTTACAGAGGCTCTAAATACTGGGGTGTTAAACATCATTCAGTGCTAGAGATCAATAAAGACACAGGCTGAGGGGACCTCTGCCCCATCCCAGGCCACGTGTCTAACCTTCCCCCACAGACCCAACAGCTGGCATTCTTTGGAGTGAAAGATGGGATCCCTGAACTATCCTAGGACAAAGGCAAAATGACCATCTCTCGCCTAACCTCCCTTCAGTTCCTCCATCCACACCTCACAGAATTACCGCATGTGACATTCTCTCATGAGGTCCGCCTCCATTAGCAAGCTCTCTGACACATCTCTGACAACTTTTCTCTTTCATTAACTAGCCAGGGGCAAGCCAGCATAACATTACCTGCTGCCAGTACTAAAAGCAGCTTTGCCTTTTTTGTTTGTTTGTTTATTTAGACAGAGTTTCACTATGTATCCCTGGCTGTCCTGGAACTCTCTCAGTAGACCAGGCTGGCCTCAGACTCAGAGATCTGCCTGCCTCTGTCTCTGCCTCCAGAGTGCTGGGATTAAAGGGATTAGGGTGTGTGGTCACCACATCAGGACAGCTTTGTCCTCTTAAGTACAGACTATTTGCGATACTTAAATAGTAATCTAACCAAACAAATTCTACATTAATAAATCCTCCTAGAACTAAAATTCATTCTGTGCTCAAGATCTTTGGGTTTGACTAATTTTCCCTGCCTCCTTGCTGGGATTGGCTGGCTTTGCCTTGAGCCAGGCACTCTGTCAAGACAGCAGCAAAGCTCCACTTCACTCCTCTGTGCAGAAGTTTAGCTCATGGCTGTTTGCAGGCTCTATGCACAATGTCCGTTCCCTAACACACTGACTCCTGGAGGGCACACAAGGTCTAGATGAGGCAGTGAAGTACCACGGCTGCACTCAGTGCTGCTCCACAGGGGCTCAGAGGTCCTGGTCTGTCACACCCTGGCTTTCTACTTCTACAAAGAAACTGACGAATTCAAGGAAACAGCAGGGCTAGGCAAGAGAAGCCAAGAACGTGTCAGCCATGTGGGCTTCCAGAAGCCAGGGAGCGTAAAGTAAATTAGGGTGCTTTCAACGCATTCTCCTCCATTTGTTTTACTGTCAGAGATGCCAAAAACCAACAGAAACTCAAAGAGAAGACCTGCTGTGTGGGATTTCAGAATTACAGACTTGTGGCCAGGTTCCTGGGAGTTAGAGTATGAGAAGACTCAGGATGCTCGGGATGAACGGGAAGGGCAAGACAGTTGGGATTCATCTATGGTCTCTGCCCAAGGGAACAGAAAACAGAGAAACTCAAATACGAGACCTGCTGTGTGAGAGACACCAGGAACATCCAACACAGTGCTTCACCACAGCCTCCAAAATGGCACAACTCTCCTGAAGCACCAGGAGAGCTGAGCCCTTGGGAAGTAATTCTTACCCATCACCCAGAAGAAGAATTGCCTTGAGAGACTATGGCACATAGGAGCAATATACAAGGCCCTGGGAGAGCAGTCCTGATATACTCCTCTAGTCATGGGGAGGCCACGAGCTTGAGTCATGAGAGAGAAGCCTTCTCAGCAGTAGCACAAATAGTTGAAACCCCTTTTCCCCCACGTTGCATTAACACTACGACCTTAGGGATGCAAAAAGATGTGCATATAGGATGCTCGCACAAGTGGTGATTGGTTAAACTGAAACCAACCTATGGTCCTCAGAAAAAGTCTAAGGACATCACGCACAGACACTCGAATATGCATGTTCAGTAGGGTGCTGGTCTCCACTAACCTCCATGTAACCTACTTTTGACAACACCATACCCTGCGAGGTGGTAGGACTGGGTTAACATGGCTAACCAGGCATAAGCAACACAGTGGCATGGGCGCAAGATTCAGAGCAGGCAGCGTTGGTGATGCAGCTGCAGGACCTCTGCCTGGCCCCTACTTACAGCACAGCTGAAGAAAACAGCACTGCCCTCTGGGACAGAGTCCTGAGCCCTGAAGGTGGGTGGCATTCCTACCATGTAGAGACACTGAGCATCAGGAGGGGTCAAGTCGGACTCCTTGTGGAACAGACTTAGTTACAGTTCCCATGGAGACGCCCACACCAGGAAGAACGGTGACTGCCATGAGGATACACTGACCCTGGTGTGTGGTGTCAGGGAGGAGGGCAGAGGGTAAGGGCAACCGAATCCTGTATGGACAGTTGTGCACATGCTGGGATGGCACTACTGAGCCACCTTCAACTCTTGTACATTCTACCATGTCCCCTCTGAGGCAGTGCCTCGCTCTCCCATACATGGAAATGGGACCATTTCCGGCCTCCAAAGCTTCTCTGGTCTTCAGGCATGAGCCTGGCCAAAGTGCTTATACATCTGTCAGTGCTGAGCTAATTTCTAGCTCATCCGATTACAGCCAGTTCTTTAGAATAAAACAAAGTCTGTCTATTGAGAGCATTTGACTGTGCATGGGTCTCTGACCCCTTCAGGTCCAGGGAAACCAGAGAATGCACGTGATACCTGTGGGTCAGGAACTGTCAAAACTATATTTTAAAGTAGCATTCACACAAAAAAGTTAAAACCCATATCCACTCTACATAATAAACTACATAATAAAGACATCTAGGAGCTGGGAGTGTATTAGAAACTACTTGCCTCGAATACAGGAAACCCTTGTTCCCCAGCACCACCTAAAATGGGCATAGTTCAGAAGCTCAAGGTTACTCGGCTAAATAGTAAGTTCAAGGCCAGCTTGGATACATGAGACCCTGTCCCTACATTTAAAAAATGAGTCCACCTAACTCAAGTCCAAGAACAACAGGGAGCCCTGTTTCACAACAATCACGTTGGCCTTGGGGGAAAAGGGAAAACACTTAGGACATCCCGTTTTCACAGTTACTCCCTCGAGGGACAGCACAGGTTCACCCGTGCTCCCGCAGCAACATCAGGAGCCTCCCACAAGTCTTAGTGGTTGCCACAAACAAGTGCCCTGCCAGGACGAAAATCAAAACAACTTTTAGTGAAATTCCCGGTCCCGCTCCAAGTCCAGCAGCCCTTTCCTCGCAGGCACACTTGCCCTGCCCACGCTGTCACAGTCTGCTTTCGGAACCCATCTGCCTTTCCGAGCCAGGCCTGAACTTGCATCCCACGTGGTGCCCCACGCAAACAAATCAAAGAGACGCTCCGCTAGGACCTCAGCTCTGGGAGATGGGCATGAGTTTAACACTCAGCAGAAGTTTCTCGCGCGCGACGACAGCTGCCCAACAGCTCCCACTAACCCCTGATCAGCTCCAGCTCACCTCGACACCCTCTTTCCTGTTCTCTGCAACGCGCTCACCTGCGGTCAGATGGGGGTCACTGGGGGTGGGGCACCGGCCTGAGAAGTCCGATGGAGGGGAGGTGGATCAGGCCGGAAAGAGTCCTACACCTAAAAATGTCCGCAGGCGCAATGTGTCCGTTTATCTAATCTGTCCCTGTGTGCATAGCCTGGGTAATGGGTTCCGGACTCTAGCGTTCCGGCTTATTTACAGACCAAGACTGGTCTTAAATCCTGTGCAGGATTGCCAAAGGGTAGCTTTTAGGTGCTAGACGGCTGTCTCCAGACCTCTGGATCCTTTGTCCTGATAGAAAAATTTCTATGTTGCTTGCATTGGGTTAGCTTTAACTTTTTTTTTTTTAAGAGAGGGTCTCATGTAACCCAAACTAGCTTTGAACTTACTATGTATCCACGACGACCTACCTCTACCCTTTGAGTGCTGATTAATGACAGGCTGCCTCATCACACCTGGCTTATGCAGTGCTGAGGATAAAGCCCGGGGCTTCACACATGCACCCCATCAACTCTGAGCTGTATCCTCAGCTCTCAATTTTCATTTTAATAGGCACCATGGTCGCCGTGGCAGGAGGCACTATAGAGCTGTTGGCAGAATGTAAATGGGTTCCCTTGGTCCCTGAAGAGGGGCCCCTTGGCTTGCAGCTGAAAGTCTGTGTATTAAAGGTGATTTTTAAATCTGTGACACATTGTGTGAGAATCCCTCCTCACAGGAACTCAGGAACTGTGGCAGGGTCTTTTCTTCTCTATAGCAAAGGCTGCCATTAAACTCCTGGTAATTCCCCTGCCTCAGCCTCCTGAGTACTGGGATTACAGGTCTGTGCCTCCACAGCCAGCTTTAGGGTACAGTAAAGGAAACATTGAAAACTAAATGCTAAGTCCATTTGTCAGTGGCAGCAAAGCTAGAGACACAGTTCCACCACCTGCAGTAGCCCAAGCAGCTTCCCAGACCTCCATGCCAGTAAAATGGGGATTCTTGACTCTGGGCTTCAGGATGTCAGTGTGAAGCGAAGTTGGAGTTATTTAGACGTGGTTTTAGCGTAGCTTTGAACATAGAGCTTGAGACAGTCTACCTGGTGGGGGAACTGGTTTAGGACAAGGATGGTAATAATCCTAAAATAATATTAATATTAATATTCCGATAATATTCCGCGGATGGAAAGATGGCGCGGAACACGAACGAACCCACGTGTATAAGTTTATTAGGGGGAGTGCAGCACGGGCCCG